>JAEIFU010000759.1:0-100267 GCA_018904235.1 Lordiphosa stackelbergi | reverse complement strand
TTACGGCGACGATGCATCTGGTAAGGGTGGCGAATGATCGCCAGTATCGAGTCGTCGACGTTTGTCTCGTGTGCCTGCCGAGGAGCGATCCCTTGAATTATGACGTCTCCGTGTTCGTGGCATCTATAAGGGAGGCAAATATACATTTAAATTGTCAAATTGTCGAATCTACGTCATAGCTTGGAAAGCAAAGCAAGGGTGAACACAGCTACAGCTGGGCACGTTATGTGTAAGTAAGTATGTTTGCGTGCATGCAAGCGTGTGTATGTGTGTGTATCTCAAAATTGCATTGCTCGGCAGTGTGTGTGTATGTCTGAAAAAAAACAGCCCACCAGTCTGAACAGACAAACAAACCAACAAAAAATTTGGAAAAATAGCCTCATTTATTTATAGAGCTACCTTTATAACTTCTGGTTGTCAAACTAAAATTGTTTGGGGAAGTCAGCGCGAAAATTGATTTTTTTTATTGTAATTGTATTTGGCTTGTTGTTGCTGCCTTTGCAAAAGCGTCTGCGTCTTTGCACACCAAAATGTAAACAGCTGCCCTTTTCCTTCTGGGACACTCTTGAGTAGCACAATTGTAGGAGACTTTGGCTCTCTATTATTTTAGCATTTGGATTGATTCAGATTTGGAATTTTAAGTAAAACTTGTGTTATTTTTCACGTCACTTTTCTCTGTGAAAATTCACCACATTTATGAAGAAGAAGAGCTGCCATCTTGGCGTAGTCAATTGCGTGATGGAGCTGCCAACTCTTGCCACACAAAATGAAAACATTTAAATAATTAAAAATTATTGAAATCGTTTAAACGATTTCTATATTATTTAAAGTTTTTCTATGAGTTAACTTCTAAACTGAATTATTATTTTCTTTTAAAGTGACAAGAGTTGGCAGTCCATTGGGTGGCTTAGGCGCGCTCACATGCTTCAGATCACAGGTAAAAAACACACAAGAATGAATGAACATTTGTTGTCTTACCTTAATGCTATGTTCTTGGGGACGGTTTGGTTCTATTTGCCTGTTGTTTGTTGCTGCTGCTGCTGGGGCTGGCAGGGCTAGGAACGGCGATCGGGGAAAATACAGGCAATTCCACAATTCTCCCACTAGCCGACTAAGCGTTTGCCAAGAAAAAGAGCTGGTTGTGCTAGACTCGAGGACATTAGTTCTTGTGTGGCAATAAATTCCTTATCCCTGTGTTGAATTTTTTTTTGGCGCAATTTTATGCTTGCCTCAACTTTGATTAAATTTTGCACATTTTGTAAAAGGCCTTCGGAGTACTTCACTCTGTGCTGAAACTAATACAAGTAATAGCTTTCAGTGACTTTTAATTTTAGCAACAATTAAAAATATTAAATTACAAGCAAGCCAAGCGCGTCGGCAGCTGATTTGTTTTGACGCAGCGTTGCCACCTAACCGGCAGTCCCTTGCCACCTAACCAGCACAGGGGACTGCTAACTTTTTTTGGGTCAATTAGAGATGAGTGATTTGAAAATGTAAGTGCTACTTGTCACGAGTATGTCAAAGTATCGAAACGTGACAACTATGAAAAAAATTCAAATTAAAACTATTTTGTTTTGAATCAGCGCAGTGGCAAAGCCTTTTATTTTTGTCTTTAAACTTGTCTTTCTTTACCATTTATACCATTCATATGCTCTTCATCATTGCTCATCTACGTTATTTATAATGGTCAAAAACATACCTTTTTACACAGTATTCAAATCTAGAAGTCTTTTTCTATTCAAATTTAAAAAAAAAATAATTTTATGTTTTTCATTACTTTTGATAATTTGCTAGCCAATCGGTACAATTCCTTAAAAAGTTTCAAAATAGCCTCCTTCTGCCTGCGATTTCCAAGCATTGCATAGTGAAAAGTCGTTCCAAAAAGAAAAGCCTTCTCCTCCTCTGTGACATGCATGCATTTATTTTTTAAAATTGGCGCGCAATAAATAAAGCAATAATCCGGCGAGTGGCGCTGCCAACTTACTAAAAGTGCCTTTCCAGCCCTCCCGGTTTGACCGACTCAAGTCAAGTCAAGGCTTTTACAATTTCGAGTTTGCCCATTGTCCAAGCGGCTTAGAATTTGATATTTTGTTTCTATAGAAATGACTTTTCGTTTTAAAGGAGCTCTGTTCTTTCTTTCTGCCATTGTTAAAGCTAAAATTTGAATATACGGGCCTGTTCCGAATTCCGAAAACGAGTGGAATTGTCGCAAATAGAGTTGATTGCTGTTCCGAATTCCGCAAATCGACCAGAATTGTCGTTTTCAAAAGTTGTGCTGCAGAGTCAGCGGAATTAAAAGTAATTGCTATTAAAAGCATTAAAATAAATCCCCAAAATTATAAACTAATCAATTTAATAATGTTGACCATTTTTTAAATCGTTTAGCATCACTACTTAAAATGTTTACAGTTTAAGTGTATATTAAAATCATTTTTTTATAAACATCTATAAAATACTGCGTGAAAAGCAAAACCGAGCGGTCGTTTTCAAACCGAGCTGTTCTGAATTCCACTTTACTTTTTAGTCTATTTCATCCGTCAATCGATAGCTGCTAGGGTTGCTTCATATAAATTAATGTATTTGCACAGCACTTTTCTTAGTTAGTTTAGCTGTATTTTAACCATATTTGATATCACAAATTTAAATGTAATAATTAAATATTGTTTTAAATAAAAATAAATTGACTTAATATGTAAATAAAGCTTTGTAAATTAAAATTTTAGAGATGATGACAACTCTGGCTGCTGTCGATATACACAAACACGCGCGCAGGCCAGCCAGCCAGCTGTTTATGAAAGCGACTTCGAAACCGAGTTCGAAAAGTCAAAACGTAATAAAACGTTCGTTTTCGTTTCGTTTTTACTTTTTGAAATCGTTCGGAATTCGGAACAGGCCTGATAGTTGTTGGTTTTAGCGACCTTTTCTTAGTTATTTTAGAAATAGTTGATGGCAGACTCAAGGTCGTGAATATTTGATGTGCTTTATTTCCAAATAAAACACAGTTTGTTTTTTGTCTCCAATATATTTCGATATGCCGTCGGCATTCGTCATCAGGGCTGTACACTCCTGCCCAAAATTATACGACACCATGAAAATTTTAGTTTCGACCCTCGTAAGAGAATGGGAAAGCATAATACAACGAACTTAAGTATGCAGAATTAAAGCTTAATGAATTCTGCTTAAAATCTGATATTCTTACTTCTGATTGCATCTCGCGTTTTCAAGTAGGTGTCTGTGTAAAGTGTCAAGTAAGTGTCATGTCAATATTTGTGAGCATAATTTTCTGTGTCCGTTTTGAAATTCTTCCTAGTGGGCGTGCTTATTATGTACATCATTTCTAAAGTGAACCGTTTGTTGTATTGTTGTTCCTGGTGCAATATGCTCACATTTGAGAAATCAGCTGTATGTTTGCTCTCAGCACAGTGGGCCGCAAATGCTGTTTTTTGGAATGGTGTCTCGTCTCATCGTTTTATATCAGACTTGTGTAGACTAATAGTCTAGTTTTTAATTTAGATTTTGTCGTGGCAATGTATACCTTATCGCATACAAGGGATTTTGTAGAACAAATTACTTTTTTTCCAGCGTCGCTATTTTGCTCTTTGAATTACTAAAAAATATTTTATTTGTATGTATCGGCTTGTGAGCTATGGCCACTCTGTCTTTGTTGTAGCAATCGGAACGAATTAGACGATCGGAAAAAGAAGGTATGTAGACAACCGATTTGTATATCTTCGTAATTATTTCTTTTGGTGCAATATTCTGGGTTTTGCTGTTCTTCAGTAGGCCATATATTGTGTGTGTGGGAAAATTATTAGACTTAAGGATTTTGGTTATTCGTTTTTTGTTATTTTTATTGAAAATCGGATCGCTCACTTCGAGGACTTTTCTAATGAAATTTCGTGCTGTGTTGATTATGATGTTTTTGGGGTGCTTAGAGTGATAATTGATCAGTCTACCGCAGGCCATTGGTTTTTGGTACCAATCCAGTTTTAATGTATTGTCCTTCTTAAGTATTATGGAATCCAAGAACGGCAGCTTTTGGTCAATTTCTAATTCCATCGTGAACTTAATTTCTTTATGGTAATTGTTAAGTTTTTAAGTAAACATTTTTTAAACTTTTTTTATTTTGTTTGATATGTAAAAAAATTCGTATATTCATGTGTTATTGTAATACAGCTTTGATGACGAATGCCGACGGCATATCGAAATATATTGGAGACAAAAAACAAAGTGTGTTTTATTTGGATATAAATCACATAAAATATTCCCGACCTTGAGCCTGCCATTAACTATTTCTAAAATTTATATATTTTACTAGCAAAAAGCCCGTCGCGCTTCGCTGCGCTTTTAACAGTATAGAACCAATATCAGAATCAGTTTGAAGTCAATCGTTAGAGTCAAATATTTACCAAATTTGAAAATATTCCTTAAATTTGTTTCCTCTGTTGAGCACCGAAATCGAATCATAAATACATAGGCTTGAAGTCAACGTTTTACTACTTTGCTTTTTCACCGTTACGACTTTGCTGCTGCGTTCTTCACTCCCCATACACTATTCACACAACTTCCACCCGTTTCCTACCTATCACCCAATTCCCGCCCAGATCCAATCCACTTCGAATCTGATCGGATAATAAACAAAAAAGTTTCATACAACAGTTTTCCATGAATTTTCCGACTTTGGGGATAGATTTTCCAAAAATTGAAAGTCACTTTTTTTATGTTTTGTTATGTGTAACTTTGAAAATGAGTTTGGCGCTAATCGCTGGCAACTAAAGTTTCGCCCAAACAACCTTGACCACGCACTTTCCACCCAGGGGAGGTAAATTTTCCGGAAGATTGGTATGCAGTTGTTGTTGAATTTTCATATAGATCTTTGAAAATGAGTTTGAATTTGTTCGGATGAAAAACAAAAAAGTTTCATACAACAGTTTTCCACGAATTTTCCACATTTCCCGACAGAATTTTCCAAAATCCGTTCTTAGTATTCACTTCTTCTTCTTCTTGATTGGCCCGATGCATGCATCACAACCGTTCGACGGTCTCGGCCGCTGCGATTAATGTCCGCCAGTCGCTTCTGCTCCGTGCGAGCTGGGGCCAGTTGGTCACACCAAGCTTGGCAAGGTCTGCCCGAACCTGGTCATCCCATCTTAGTCGAGGTCTCCCCCGCCTGCCTCTTCCTCCGTAGTCAGCCGCCTTCGAATAATAAGCTTTCCTTACTGGAGCTTCTTCGTCCATCCTGGTGACATGTCCTAACCAGCGCAGCCGCTGTTGCTTTATGCGCTTGACCAGACAGGTGTCCCCATAGAGCTCATACAGTTCGTCATTATTTCGAATGCGGAAATCATCGCCAACTTTTAAAGGTCCATAAATCCTCCGAAGAATCTTTCGTTCAAACACGCCAATCGCCGCTTCATCCGCTGCTGTCATTGTCCATGCTTCTGCGCCGTATTGCAGGACTGGGATGATTAGCGACTTGTATAGGGCTAATTTTGTTCTTCGCTTGAGGTCTCTGCTCTTGAGCTCTCTACTTAGCCCGTAGAAGCATCGGTTTGCAAGAGTGATCCTTCGTCGGATTTCCAGACTGATGTTGTTGTCGCTGGTTATCGTCGTTCCGAGGTAGACAAAATCCTCTACAACTTTAAAGTTGTATTCTCCCATTGTAACAGATTGTCCAAGACGCAAGGACTTTTTGTCCGCGGATACAAGGTATTTCGTCTTGTCCTCATTTACCGCTAAACCCATCAGTTCTGACTGCCTCTCAATCTCTGAAAACGCCCTGCTTACCGCCCGTTCGTTTTTGCCGATGATGTCGATATCATCGGCATATGCGAGTAGCATTAGATCTTTATAAATAAAGGCGCCCGTTCTGTTGGCATGTGGGCACCGGCGCAGTATATATTCCATCAGTAGATTGAAGAAGTCACACGATAAGGTATCGCCCTGCCTAAAACCTCTCTTGGTATCAAATGGTTCGGAAAGGTTCTTTCCTATTTTGACGGAGCTTTGTGTACTTCTCAACGTCATCATGCAAAGACGGACGTACTTTGCTGGTATACCAAGGGTAGACAAGGCTTCAAAAAACCTTGACCTTATCGGCGTGTCGAAGGCTGATTTATAATCAACAAATAGATGGTGTGTGTTGATGCCTCTCTCATAGGTCTTCTCCAGGATTTGTCGTAATGTGAATATCTGGTCTGTGGTGGATTTACCAGGTCTAAAGCCACACTGATAAGGTCCAATCAGTGTGTTAATAAGCGGCTTAAGACGTTCACAAATAATGCGCGACAGAACCTTATATGCAATGGGAAGGAGACTGATCCCGCGGTAGTTGGCGCAAACTGCAGGGTCTCCTTTTTTAAAGATTGGGCATAGAACACTTAAATTCCAATCGTCGGGCATGCTTTCGTCAACCCATATACGGCAAAGAAGTTGGTGCATGCACCTTACCAATTCTTCCCCTCCAGCCTTGAACAATTCAGCGGGCAGCTCATCAGCGCCTGGTGATTTATTGTTCTTTAGCCTTTGTATGGCTAAGCAGACTTCCTGTTGGGTCGGCGGGTCTATCTCTATGTTGTCGATTGGTGGCATCGCTACTTCTCTAGAGGCGGCATCATGTTCGTCATCGCCTCCCAGTAGGTTGGAGAAGTAGCTTCTCCATTTGTTAAGCGCCACTTGCGGATCGGTGACCAGATTCCCGTGTTCGTCTTTGCATTGTGCGACTCTGGGCTTAAAACCTTCTGTTAATTGCTTAATTTTTTGGTAAAATTTTCGAGTCTCACTCATGCCGAATAACATCTCGACTTCCTCGCGCATGCGCCTTTCCTGCTCGCTCTTTTTCCTTCTAAAGAGGCGCTTCCGCTCTTTCTTTTTCTCCCGATATCGCTCCTTAACAGCCCGCGTTGCTCCCGACTGCAGAGTTCTCCTGTAGGCTGCGTCTTTTTCTGCAGTAGCAAGTCGGCACTCCTCATCGTACCAAGGTAGTCGCAGTTTTCATTGGTGGAGATTTTTTACGGTGGTGGGTACCAAACCCGACGCACTAACCCTATATATTATACCCTGTAGGGAAGGGCGGGTCGCCGCTCACGTTAGCCAGCAGCGTTGCGGATGCATTGCTCTGTTACCGGTGGTCACCACGAGGAGGTGTGAGTCGACTTGAGACGCAGTAAACCAGGATCACGCTGGGTTCGCCAAGTTGAACCGATCAGCAGCTTTACCTGACCACATACGCCCCCATTAGGTCCAGAAGATCTTGACTAGAAGTTCTGAACCACCACCAGATACCGTATATACCGTAGAACCCAGAAATCAATTTCCCCCCCCCCCCCCCCCCCCCCCCCCACCACCCCCCCCCCAATTCATTTTGTCCTTACAAACCGAGTTTCAAGTCAATCGGATGAAAAATAGTTATTTTGCAGGCAGAATTTTCCTGGAATTTTCCGACCATTAGGTCAAATTTTCCAACATTGCGAAAATCACATTTCAAACTATTTCGTATTCTATCCTTACAAAAACCGAGTTTCAAGCCAATCGGATGAAAAATAGTTTTTTGCATGCAGAATTTTCCGGCCATTTTCCTCGTGGGCGGATTTTCCAAAATCGGGAAAACACGTGTCGAATTATTTCGCGTACTTTGCTTACAAACCAAGTTTCAAGTCAATCGGATGAAAAATAACTGTTTTCCCAATCAAACTTTTCCGACGCTTTTCCGACTTTTTCGGGTGGAATTTTCCAAAACCCCGTCTTAGTACGCACTTTCACCACTAACAGAAACTTCTGTCCAAATTTCAGCTTTCTATCTCTTACCGTTTAGGCTGTGCGATGATTGCCAATCAGTCAGTCAATCAGGACACTCTCTTTTATATTTATAGAGATTAACTTTTTGATTTAATCAAGCTGTACCAGCTTTGTATAATACAGGTACAAAGGAACTAACGCATCAATTGACAGCAAACAAAATATCGATATTGTGCAATCGTGTAAGAACGAGGATTTCAACGTGATAAAAGGAGAAAGGGAGCTAATTTGTAACCGTGTAAGACCGAGTTTGTGATAAAAGAGTCCGTGTTAAGTGACGGCCAAGTGTTAATATCTTTTTGATCTTTTCTAATATCATTTGACAAATTGATAGAATTTCCGGTTAAAATGAAACTTTATAGTTTAGAAATGCTATGAAACAAAAAGATAATTGACAAAATGTCAAAATAAACAGCTCATATCAAATTGATATGGATTTCAGCTTGTTGTTTCCTGTGTGCAAATCATTTAAAATATGTTTGAATTCGCTTTTGCAAAATGCATTCCACTTCTTTTCCTGCATCTCTTTAATCCTTGATGACTGCCTCATTGCTGGGTGGCCTATCAGCTGTTGTCTTCCCAAATGTTGCAGCTGTGCGCTTGCGCCGCTTTTTGCTTTGGCGCCCACTGAGAATACTGGCAATTCAATTGCATAACAATTTATGAAATAACGGTATCGTTATCGTGGGCCCACGCTCAGTCAGATACTGACGTGCTTGCCTCAAACACCGCGTGTGCGTTCTGTGTACGAATTCCCATTCTTCCTTAGTGTTTCCTTTCGTCGGGAAAGCAAAACCATTGATTCGGAAAAAAATTAAATAGTTATATGTCGGCATTGGCGTCTGAATGACTGAATAATTGATTGCATGCCTCGTCCACGGCACAGCTGCAGGAGCATCCACTGTAAATTCGAATCGAGTGGTGGCTCTTCATCATAGCACTAGATGCCCAGTTTTGTATACCCCGCCCAAACCGTGTTTAAAATCCGCTTAGAAAAATTTACGTAGATTCTTTTGTGTTATTTCTTTTGCGTTGTTTTGGTGGGAAAACTTTTGCAGGCTGAGGCACTTCAGGTCCATGGCAAATGTGAGTATGGCTTATTGATTTTTACTGAGCCTGGGACCCGGGTCTGGGGCCTAATCCGCAAGTCGCGTGATTCACATGAAATATTCAATTTTGGGCTCTCCGCCTGGGACACACTCACTCACACACACACACACACACACACACACACACAGTCACAGGCGCAGGCCTTTTTTGGGTCACGAGGCAGCTGTGTGTGTTGACATTGTCCTGGTCTCGTTTTTAGCCGTACGTAAGCACGTGCTCTGTACGTATACGTAACGAGTAACGGTTGTTTCCTCCATTGTGTCAGCCCATGTGTGTGTGTGTGTGTGTGTGTTGGGGGTTCTTTTATGACACCGCGCTCTGGTTTATAATTCATGACGTTGGCTTTCGCTTTCAGCTGTTGTTGCCGCCATTTTAGAGAACAAAACCGCTTCCGGGTTCCTTATACATCCACACGGTATGGACACCGCTGCCGCCGCTGCTGCTGCCGTTGTCGTTGACCTGAGCTCGGAGAGCAGTGTTAAGTCCAAGCTCAATCTTGTCGCCAGTTGCACAGCAACGCCTAAACCAACCCAGGTCAGTCAGGACCTTGCCGACTGTCTGCTGGTGGGCAGTACCGTGGAGTCCATGTCCGCCACTCCGCCCTTAACACCCCGCAACCACTGCAGCAATGAGACGGACTCGGCCAATGGTGAGGCACATCTTATTTGCAAGGATGTGGCTACCACGGAGCCGGAACTGATCGCCACCACATCCATGTCTTCCACACACACAAACGCTTCCACAACGCCAACGTCTGCCTTGCTCCTAACTGATACACCCACAGCAACAACAGCAGCAGCAGCATCCACCGCCACCGCCAGCACACAACAATCCACAACTGAGACTGGGACAACCGCCTCCACAGCCAGCATGGAACAGCTGTTGCACTGGCAGGATATGCCACAATATTTGCAATTCAATCCTTACGTGCTCAGGGGCTACCGTCCATTGCAAACCTTCAAGGGTTGCCTGCTCAGTCTCTTCTATTGGCACAACGAGACCATCAACATACTGACACACGGTAAGTGCTCTCCCACCCCGCCCGCCCGGTTACGGTCGCTCATTTATCGATCCGTCCGAGTGCCACTTACCAGTCGCAACAATCACGGTCAAAGCCAAGTTCAGAGGCAGACATAAATAGATTAGGTCGACATTGCTAATGCACCTGAACCGGGTTTGGGTGGCAAACATGGAAACACACGATGCACTGCAGCCAAATGTAATTATTAAACCGAAACGTAACTGCAATTGCAAAATGTTTTATCGAATCATTCCATGGGCACATGGCTTGTTCGAACCGGAGTCGATGGTGGTCTTGGGTATATCGATTCTGGCTGAAATACTTCAGAAACTGAACAGTGAATGTATTTTAGTTTTGGCAATAAATGGATTGAAAACTGAACCAAACCAAAATACTGAACCGAACCAATAACCACAAAACAAGAATGGTTTGGTTCATTTCATGAACTTGTTACATTTCGATATTGTTGAAATAAAAGGTGAAAAGTTCAACAACTACAATAAATTTCTGTGTGTGTGTGTGTGTGTGCCGCCGTAAATAGCGAAAAGCGCTCGGGGCTCTGAAAGCGTGGCGAAAGCCGACTACGCTAAGCAACTTTGTTGTTGCGTTCGAGTTTGTGAGAGACATCGGAGAGAGAGAGAGAGAGAGAGAGAGACTTATATGATGTAGTTGTTGCAGGTCTGCACCAGTGATGCCAATATTTTTCCGAATAAAAAGGACAGATTGAAAAAAAAAAAACAGGAAAAAAGGATGAAAAACTAAAAGAATGGCGGAAAAAAGGACAAAATGTTTCATTTATGTATTCAATAATTTTAAGGCTTCTTCAACAACTTCTAAATGGGTCATTTCTCTGTCCTAGCACAGCATTTAACGTCTTTATGTAAATCTTTGAAATAAGTTAAAGCATTATTAATAAAAGGATCTCTGGTTTTGGCTTTAACGAAAAACTAAATAGCCTTCTCTCGTTCATTTTTGTGATAGTTGCCATGTATATTGCTTAAGTGAGGCGTTTTTGACTCAACTCTTGAAGGAGCATTTTTAACAAGAATGTCTCGGAAGACCCACTTTAACGATAGTCGATTGTAGCTATAAGATAAGTCACCGATGGTGGGTTCGAAAGTCAGCAGTGAGCAGTAAAGACTTGTGCAAAATTCGCTAAGCTTTAATGCTGAGAGATAGCTTACGTAGCCGTTTGTTTTTGGTTTTTTTGGTAGTGACCTGTCTGCGCATTCGACCATGGTAACGAAAGCAAAGTCAGGGCGAAAGCTACCAGGTCCAAAAAGGGGTTGTTAGCTGCCTGAGCTGTCTCGATAATTATAATTATTTACTTCGGACCAAAATTTTAAAGTATATTCATCATTTCCCCATTTTAATTGGTGGATCTTGGCATATGGAGCAACTATTTTGACCGAAAATGCGTCAATCGTTTTTAAAATTGTCCGGCAACCTAAAATAATTTCAAAATTATTTGTAGTGCAAAAATAGTAGCGGTGAGTCTCCGGTTGTGGACATAGTAGCGTTTTTCACTAATAACTTTTTTCCAAGTCAACATTATGCGGTGATATGAACATCATTGTAAAGCTAGAGATTCTAGCTAGCTTTCCTCTAAAGTAACCTATTGTTTTAGACAAATGGAAAAAAATTTGCAAGTGATGAGTTTTGGACACAATTTTTTTTGTACCCGGTTGTGGACACCTTTGTAAAATCGCTGGAAATGGAAAAATATGAAGTAAAATGGCCATGAATTGATGAAAAAAGAACTTTTATTTATTTTAGAAGCCTTCAGTGGCAAAAAGAACAAAAATTAATGGCCTTCAGTGACAAAAGAAGCCTCGTACAAAATGAAAAAATTATTCAAATCAATTTTGCAGGTGAAATAGCGGCCGTCTGCCGCGCCTCAATGCGCGGCGTGCAAACATCGCTGGATCGAATTTGCGCGGTCAGTTTGGCAAGAGAGCCAAACAATATCCGATTACGAAGACGCCTTCTCTGCGGCACAGAATCACGCTTGGCTGCTCGTTCAGCTGATTTTCCTTCCGCGCCGGGCTTCGAGAAGGGGGGGCTTGCCCGCGATTCGATGGCTTCGGAGAAGTTCCTTGCACCGGCCCAATTTCATCCAACAGTGATATGGCTAGCCGAAGACGCTCGTGAAGTGTATGGTTCGGGCGAGGTTAACACCTCTTCTTCTGGCCCAATATTGGGATCGGCGGAAACGATGATACGACGCTGATTGTCTTCATCAAGATCAGCTTCTGTGGCGACTTCTACTTCATTAATAATATTAAATAGCTTAACTCTACAATTGCTGTTTGAGTAACTTTATCACCAAAGTCCAATGGTTTTCTCTGCAGCATCAACGATTACACTCGAATTCGTATACGAATGGGATATATCCCAAATATAAATCCCGTTTTACGTGTTCATCTTCAACACATTGTATGTCCGATATATTTTTGATTCGAGACAGTTAATGCTCAGAATCAAATCATCCAGTAATTTGGTTGGGTCGGCGTCCTTGCTGTGAAAGTTTTTATTAAGCCTTTGCATGTTCGCCAGAATCGGTTTAAAAAACAGCAAATATAAATAATTGACGTCATTGTATAAGCCGTTCAATATATTTGCTTTGTGACACTTTTCCGTCAGGTTGTGCATTACATCTGGTTTAAAACAATTTCTGTTAAAACGTTGTGCATATGTTGCTGTCCGACTCACTATTTAAATGAGTTTTTACTTCAACCAATTAGTCTAAAGCGATTGTGGGATAAAAAAAAGGACAGAATTCCGGATAGGGGATGTTTGACATTTTTTCCGGCTGAAGCAGTTAAAAACAGGATAGATCTATCTGGAAAAAGGCCAAATTGGCAACACTGGTCTGCACTCGCCAACAACAAAACTTTCGCTAGGAAAGAAAGAGAGGCGAGCACGCATATGAATTTTTTGTTGCTTTATGAAGGCTTATGGCTCGCCTAAGTCGCTCATGCGTCGAACCACAACAAATGCCCCTAATATAGATATTCAATTCTAGGGAAAGTGAACGGTTGTAGTTGAGTTGTTGACGTATTTCCGGTCCCGTGAATCTTCTCCAGTCGTGCAATTAATTTACCTTTTAATAACACAAGGCGACAAATTTTAACTTTTTCAAAACTACCAAACTACACTATGCGGAATCGATAGTGCTACCCGAACTGAGTAATACCAAAGACATTAGAATATGAAGATGAGTAACGCCATACGATTTTTTTGCACACGATTTTTTGCCCCTGGCTTTTCATCTGGCTTTTCGCTCTCTTGAAATTTTGTCCAGAAGCCAGAGAGAGAGAGAACGCTCTAGAGCCAGCCGCGTTTTTGTACGCATACAGCGACAGCCGACGACTGTAAGTGTGCACACGTATTCTCAAGCATCACTCACACAATCGGCATCTTAGAGATTATCAGGCCTGTTCTCAATTCCACTTCTGGTTTTCGTGTGAACAGGAAGCCTTGATCTAGTAGCGACAGATTTCCTCGAACTTCCATTAAATTTGTACGAATAAAAGGCCAATTCAAACGTATACAAATCGATAGACCTGTATATTGGTCTTTGGTAATACCCTATCAGCGTTTGGCTAGATTGGTAGCACTTTTTGTTTTTATGAACCCTTAAAATTTTTGAAATTGAGTGTGACAGCAAAAAAAAAAAAGTGTCATTAGTTATGGGCAAACAGCTCATTCAGATTTGGCAATAGCTGAAAACTGTCAGTCCGCAGAGTAAAGTTTTACAAAGGTTTTTACAAAATTCATGTTTTCCGGGTTTATTTCTTAAAAAAATTTTTTTCAACTTTTTTTTTACTTTTTCAAGTATAACTTTTTAAAAATCAAAATTTTTCGCATACTTTCTTTGGCAAAAGTGAAGCTTTTGAGATACCAAACAACTCTTCTGAACATGGATTTACAATCTATACTTCTATATCTCTAAAACGATCCCAAAAGTGTGTACTTCCAATTGTCATTGTTTATTATGTACTCAAGTTTTTCACCAAAATTGCTGCCAATTGATTTTTTTTAAGCTTTTAAAGCAAAAACATTACGCGTTTTACTTGTTGTTATCCAACAAGACAAAAATGATTTTTAGACGGTTTTTTGAAAATTCTGTAATTTATCAGCCGAAAGGTTGCCAATTTAAAACTGTATGAAGTATTTTATCAAGTTAGTAGATTTTTAACAAGTTGAGATCATATTAGCGCAAATATTTTATGCATTAATTTGAGCTAGCATTGTATTTTCGTAGAGAGACAACTATCGGGGGTTGCCGCCGCTTGGCTTGTAAATTTTTCGGAAAATTCGTTGGTGCCAGAGAACTTGGAGAGATTTTATTTTCTTATTAGAAAATACAGCTAGAACAGCATATGATCGATTTGCAGTTCCATCTCTAAAAACAGGGTGTAAATTTCCCCATTTTTAATTATGGGTTAATTTGATGTTTAATTGAAATTATTTTTTTTGCTTGTACAAAGATACATATAGCCCGCGAACTAAGGCATCGATGGTGAATCTAAAAACACAGTTCGATCTATTTTGATCTCTAGTTATGGCCTATATGGACTTGAAAATGGGTGCTCTCAAATGTGGTACCCACTGTTGCGGTTTTTCGATGCATTTTTTATTGGTCAGTACTCAATATATTTAAAATCTTTTAAAATTCTAACGAGTGGTTTTCCATTAAATCCTTTATTTTAGGCAGCTAGAGCGTATGAGTCAGTTCGCGCGAGCATGTGTGTGTGCGAATGTGTGTTTTTTTATTTAGGAGGATACGAATTGGGGTTAACAATAACTATATAGGGTAGAATATGACAGAGAAGGGAAAAATGAAAAGAAGAATACTCCGCTCCCGCAGAAGCGCCTTAAAGCACTGCTTAACGGGGCGAATGGCGGTCATGTTCGCCGCTCAATCTGTAGGGGGGTGCGCCGACTCCTTTCCCTAAGCCGCAGGCAAGCAACAGCTTGCCATCCAGACTCATTCTTCATCATGCAGTCTATTATTTTGCAGGCATTATTATTAGAGGGCAGGCATAAAATGCATGCTCCACATCCTCGATATCGGTTAAGATATGCCTTAAAAAGCATTAAAGCATTTTCGATAGATATCAGTCTTCCTGACCATGGTATTAGTCGGTGAGTTCATCTTCCGTTTCTTCCTTGGTTCCACATGCTATTGTGGAGTCGCTTTGAGCCCTGCTTCCAGTAATCCCACTTCTCCGTTCGGCTGCCAAAAAGTCTATGGGGATTGTGCCGGAGACAACCAAAGCAGCGTCTTCGGACACTGTGCAAAAGCAGCTAGCGATTCTGAGAGCGCACAGCCTATATACAGACTTGCACTGAGTGCTGTAGGTGGGTATCTCCATGGCTGAGGCCCAGATCGACGCCCCGTAGAGGTTCGTGGGGGTGACCACGTTTGCTATTAGCCTTCTGCTTTTTTGTGTATGTGTGTCTCAATTGTACACACAAAGAAATCTGTGGGTAGATTTAACCGATATTGTGGGTTGGAAATGCGCCAACCCACAAAGTTGGTAAAATTAACCAAATTGTAGAGTAACTTTCACGTAAACCTTTACGTAAGAGGAACTATTGCTATGGTAAATCTAACCGAAAATCTCGTTTAAAAATGCGCCAACCGACATAAATGAGTAATATTTACCGATGTTTACAGTAAGTACTTTTCTTACTGAGTTCACAGTAATTTTACCATACAATTGGTAATTTGACAGCTGTTACACAACTGTACAACAGTAGGGTGGGATACTATTTTAGCTGTCACAAGTTGGCAATCTACTTCAGCTCTTCGCAGAACAGAAGAGGCAACCCCACTACTCCTCCACCCACCAAATTTGGTTCTGAAACAATTATTGGAATTAAACAAATATTTATTAAGCTTGAAAATTTGTTACTTACTCTGGGGGGATTCGAACTCGGGGCCATTGATCTCAACACGATTGGAAGCACGTCTTTACCAGTTACGCTACTTGTATTAAATCTGCCTAAACATATGCACCAAAAATTTCTTGAATATCGCATAAATGAGACCACTAGTAATTCTCAAGTTCTAATTCCGTTGAAGTGCTCTATAAAAGACCAACTGAAATTTGCTAAGTCAACAATTTTCGCGGTTAGATTTGCCGTCGGAACAGTTAATCGGTGCACCAAACACATTCAAAAAGTTATACTATTTAGTTAATTGTGGGTAATTAATTGCTGGCCAAGTCGACTGTAGGGCTACTTAATATTTTATAGGCCACTCACCCACTACTCAAAGATCAAGAGCATTTAACAAGTGCCTAGTCAAAGGATTTAAATTTTTTAAAACTAACTTAATGGAAAAGGAGACAAACAAGTTTTTTTTTAACTAAATAATAAAATTTGAATTGAAAAATTAAAACAAAAATAAAATAACGAAATCTACGAAAGTAAATGGACATAAAAATGTCAAAAAAATCGCAGAAACCCGGGAGAAGTAGAAAATTTGCGAAGGACAACTATTTTTTTGAAATTACACTTTCTGATGTGGTCTTCGCTTTAAGTGAGGAATCAATAACAGGATCCAGCGTACCTTTGATGGTTTCTCAATTTTCGAAAGGGGTTTTCAAATTTCTGTCTACTGTTCGTAATCTTTTATGGTTCAGAGAAAAAACATCAACGGGATTAGTATATTTTACATTTGCTCGTGGGATTCATGAGCGTGCCCGCTGCACATTGGAATTCCTTCGAGAATTCGTTAAAATTGGAAAGTGGTCCAATCACTCGAAACTTGCCTGGCATATGCATATCGGTAGAGACCTTTTTTTCCCGCTCTTCCTTATGAACATCGTTGCACCAGATCTGTGCATAGCTTATGAAGAACAATTGAGTGCCGGTGTACTTGAGATTGGGCAGCTTCTCATTGAGCAACTGATGTTGGTTATTGGGTTTAGCTTGAAGGGCATCGTACCAATTGCGATAGGCCGCATAGGCCAGACGAACGCCACCGTTGTCTGCAATGTTCTCCGATTGTGAAGTTGACTCCTTTAGCTTTACTCCATTGTAAACATAACGGGCATATTGTTCCGTAAAACAGCGTCGGCGGGTGAGAAAGTTGCGGGCTGATTTCTCGTCCCACCAATCGTTGACATTGCCGCGGGCATCGAAACTTCGGCCACTGTCATCGAAACCATGGATGAGCTCATGGCCAATGAGCGTGGCCAGAGTTCCATACATTACGGCATTGGGATAGACTTCGCTCCAGAGGTAATATGGTTGCAAAAGTGCCACCGGCACTTTGATGACATTCTCCACGAGTATATTGCCTGGAGAGTAACTTAGCAGCACACCTGCCTCCATGGGTTTGGGAGGCTTGTAAAGCTCTTGACGCATTTGTTTCGATCCCAACATAAGTGTCTGGCGCACATTCTCTACATAGTCCTCCTCCTGAAGCTGTAGACCGGCAAAATCCTCGGTGAAATTGAACTCAACGTAGGAATTTATTTGTAAGGTCATGGCTTCTAGTTTCTTTTTGGCCAGCTCACGTGTCTCCGGCTCAATCCAGTCCAGTAATGTGCTGGAGCTGAGGGTCTGATTAAAGGTGGACTTGAGCTGAAGCCACATGAGCTCAATCTCGTTGGAGGTGACATTGGTGTTGATGTATCGCCTATAAATCATGTTGTCTAGATTCTTGGCAAACCGCTTCTTAGTGAGGTCAATGCAGAATTTCTGTTGTTCTTTCGTCGACTTGGCTGCGGTCTCGGCAAATCCGTTGATGAGGCGAAAGAACATGTAGTTGGCCACTGTGCGTTTGGGTGTGCGTGGAATCACTTCGACCAGATTCAGGTGATAGCGCGACTTGAACTCATATATGGAGCCTGAGAACTGTTCACCCAGGCTCACATTTAACAGTCGCTTTATGTCCAGGACAGGAGAATATCGCTTATGCATTTCCTCTACAGTCATCAGCTCTGTCATCTCGCTGATATCCAGTCCCTCCCTCTCATCGATTAGCCCCTTCGCCAGGTTCACCTCAAAGTCCATCAGCTCTATGGCTGTTTCCTTGGCCAAATTCGTTTCGACACTTAGAAATTGTTCCAATGTTTGTTGCATCTTGTCCCGGTGGGCATTGCGATAAACTTCCGTACTCTGATCCGTATACATGGAGCGACTTTTCAAGGGAAATCCCTGTGGCCCTATATATGGCCTGTTCACTTGATTATCGGCAATGTCTTTAAAAATCATCACGCTCAGAACTGGCTTTATACCATAGCTATAGCTCATGCGTGCTGTTGTCTCCAGCCAATCAAACTCGGCCTCCTTCCAGGCGGAGCCCTCCAGTACGGGCATCTTACCGAACTCTGCTATCAGTTGCCTCAGCTTCTGCTCATATTTGGCTCCTTGCAGTTCTTTGAGCCTCGTACAGGACTTGTAGAAACGCTTCACCTGCACATCCTCTGGCGTATCGTGGGTATCAACCTTGTTGCTGTTCAGCATGTGGGAGAGCTTGCGGTCTTGTGATTGGGAAAGTTCTTTGAAAAATCCCGTACTTTTAACGCCCATTGTTGTGGCCGAATTGATATGGGTAAAGCGGCCACATGAGAATTCATAGAAATCCGAACATGGATCAATGGACTCGTCCATATAACTCCTTATAGCGGCTGCCTTGGAAATTTTCATTATTTCCCGGTCATAGGTATTCTGCGGATTTAAATCAGTTTCCGGTTCATGGGGTGCGGCGTAGATAGTACCTAGAGTGCACACTATTAAGTGGCATATTAGATGATGATAATGCGCTCGCATCTTGTACGTTGTTTCCCGGTGCCTGACTGTAGCTAACAACCAACAAGCTTGTGAGCTCAGTGTTGAGTTTGTGAGTTTGTGGAAAGCTCAACCTCGGGGTTATCTTTGAGCTAAACGACAAAAACACATGGTACAATAAAATTGCATTTTCCGAACCCAATAAACATTTCGTCTATCCCTTTTCTCTCTGTATATAAAAGAGTGTGTCCTCAATGACTGACTGAGCGCGAACGTTAACGAACGCACGAAAGTTTTTACAACTCTCCTTGCAGACCTATTTGTTGTACAAACGCCAGGATTTTTGTGGGTTCTACGTTACTAATGTTCTTTGGGTGTAGAATGTGTTTCCCATATCTGCTGAGTCTGCGCCTCGCTAGGGCAACGCAGTGTGCTCCATCAAAACCTCTGTTGCCGCTGTCGGATAGGTACACATGGCTCCGGTAATGCATATACATGCCACCCATTGCAGTTTTTAGAGCTGCTTCCTTACTGGGCGGAGGTTTGCTCTTTCTTCCGATAAATCAGCTCCATAAGTGAGCATTGGTCACAACCATGAGGTATATCCATCGGAGTATGTGTGGTGCATGCTCCACGATTTTCCGGCTATGTTCCTTAATGGAAAAAAAGAACAGGTCTCAGCATTCCCAAAGCTAATATTTGGTTTAAAATTAATAATTGTGACAATTTTCACATCCTAGTTTTACTTTAAATGGGCCCGACAGAGGCTTTAAGTTTTGAAAAAAAATTACTCATACGACACGTTTATCGAATACAAATTTTTACAACATAATTATTTGTTCATTTCAATTGCTGTCATCTTTTGAAATAACACATAGTTGTAGTCTTTTATTATTTTGCCGTCTATTTATGAAGTCATCTTTTTAAAACACTGTTAAGTCACTGTCAAGTCACTGTTTAGTCTCTTTCAAGTCACTGTTTAAGTCACTGTTTGCTCTCTTTCAAGTTACTGTTAAGTCACTCTTAAGTCACTGTCAAGCCACTGTCAAGTCACTGTCAAGTCACTGTTTAGTCACTGTTTACTCTCTTTTTAGACACTGTTAAGTCACTGTCAACTTATGTTTAGTCATTGCTTACTCTCTTTCAAGTCACTGTTTAGTGTCTTTCAAGTCACTGTCAAGTCACTGCTTAGACTCTGTCAAGTCACTGTTAAGTCACTGTCAAGTCACTGATAAATCACTGTTTCCTCTCTTTCTAGTCACTGTTAAGTCTCTGTCGAGTCACTGTTAAGTCACAGTCAAGTCACTCTTTAGTCACTGTTTACCCTCTTTAAGTCACTGTTTGCTCTCTTTCAAGTCACTGTTAAGTCACTGTTAGGTCACTCTTAAGTCACTGTCAAGCCACTGTCAAGTCACTGTCAAGTCACTGTAAAGTCACTGTCAAGTCACTGTTTAGTCAGTGTTCAGTCACTGTGGAGAAAGAGGGGGTCACCCTTATGTCACACCTTTAACCGCCCCCTCTAACCCACCTCTTTCTCTTACCCCCCTTACCCTCTGCCAAAACTCTTCTGTGTTTGGTTGAAATCAAATTTTACTCCTACTAAAATCCTCCGTACCGAAATATCAAAAATATATGATAATAGGCAACACTGCGTATGAGTTACAAACAAAAACATTAGAGACTATTCGCGTCTGTTATAGGGTTGTCGATATTTCTCAAAACATCAATATCGATAATATCAAAAATCCAAAAAAATCATATTTGATATATCGCCTTCAAAAAACATCGATATATCGATATTATCGTTATTTTCTAAAGTTTAAGAAAACTGAGAAGCTTTAAAGGAACGTCTTCACCATAAAACTGCTAGTGAAGATTTTTAGAGACCGTTATATCTAATCTATTCAACAGTTTTCGATAGTTTTCTGAAACTACACTGTACATTTTTTCTTTTTTATTAAACCTTAAAAGCGTGTGCTCAAAAGAGATACAAATTTAGTTGTGCACATTACTTCGTATAAGAAGCGCTTCTGTTCAAAATTGTTCTGATTTCAAAGCAGTTCTAACGTGTTTTTTTTTCATGTGAAGTATTGTGACGAACTAAATTTTTATCTTATCTAAGGGGAGGCTTTAAAGACTTAAGCTAAGTTCACAGTCAAATTAATTTGTCAAATATGGCGAAAATTTGACAAAATAAGTTTGAATTGTGTGAACTCCATATTTATTTACAGTCAAACTCGTTTGACGAACGATTTGACGAGTTTGACAAATCAAGTTTTCGATAAGTTTGTGTGCTGTCTGAACGCAATGTGAACACTGTTTGTCAAACTTTTATCACATTTGCCGAGTTTGATCTTGCAAGTCAAATGTAAGAACAAACTTTGGCAAACTTGTGATGATTGTCCGAGTATTTTAATTGCTATGACTTTTGTAAAGCAGTTTGGATATCTAATTTGGATAAGAATTAGCATAATGGTGTAATATAAAATAAAAATTTTTGTTATTAAATTGTCAGGTCTGCATGGGTTTCACTCTAATTTTGGAATGCGTCCGATACCAATTATTCAAATAAAATTATGGGAGCAAATGATTGGGAAAATATTGTCGAAGGGTTCGAAGGCAAGTTTGTGGCAGCTTAGTTGCGGGAAAGTGGAAAAATCTCCAAATCCAATGACAAACAAATGCGGCCAGAGCAAAGGGAAAATTCAGACAAGGATTGGAAAAAGCGACGTCTTGTAGATGTTTCGGTGTGATGAATTTTGTTTCCGTCGCAGAAGGGTCTCAATCCCTTCAAATCTTGAAGAATATGAACTCAAGCAAATTAAAAAGGCAGAGGCAGCTGAAATGAGCGTTTTGCTTTGCGCCTCTTATTTTTGTCAACAATTTTATGCAAAGAATAAATACATTTTTTTGATTCAATTTTTGTTCAAGTCAGTTTTTGTATAAATGTTAAGCAGTTGGACAATTCCACTAGCCAAACATAAATGTATCGCACCGAGTCGATAATTTGACGGCGGCTAGCGACATACCACATGGGTTCCTGTGAAACACAATTTTACCGCACACCAAATTTGCGAATGTGAACACTAAGCCAAATTCAATTGAAACTTTCGAAGTTTCGACAAATTTCGATTAAAATTTATTTGACGTGTGTGTGAACACCAAGACAAATTCGAACACAAATCAGTCAAACTCCGCCATGACAGTTTGTGTAAATTAATTTGACTGTGTGGAGTAAAGTATCGAAATGCACTTTCAGACATCACGAACAATTCATCCGCACTAACTCTCCTATTATTGGGTTCATGACGATATCTTCAATGATTCTAATACTGACACCTAATATTGCAGCGTATTTCTGCATTCATACGTGTATGATTAGTTCTTGAATGCGATTTTAAAGTGTATTACCAGATGATTTATCAGGCTAGCCATATTATTTGCGCCTATTATCATAATAACTTTTCTGATATATCGTTTATAAAAATATCGATAATCGCCAATATCGGCATACAAAATATCATATCGGAATAACCCTTATCGTCGAACAAAAATATCGATATATCGATAAAATATTGACAACCCTAGTCTGTTAAGGCCCTGTTCTGGTCTAGAGGGCTAAATTTTACATGTTTTTTTTTAAATTCGTGGAAAGAAATCGGTAAGAGATTTTGTAATTCTGTTTTTTGTATTTGGTTGTACAATTCATTATAATAAATACAAAATTAAAAATTTGTGAATGCGAGGGCTGTTCAAAAAGTTCTCGGGATCCAAAGTAGGCCTTCCAAAAAAAGATGTGTCGATGGTGCACACGTTTTCGGGAGTTGCATTTATTAGAAAGAAAAAAACGGAAGATTAAAAGTTGGTTGGTATGCCTTTATCGTTCGTAGCTAAATTGTGAAAATAAAATTGTATATAAAAAAATGGCGGCCTTTTAAAAACGAAAAGTCGATTTTTGACCATTTTTATTGCAGTCCAGTGTATAAAAAAAATAGTAAAAACTTTTATTTTTTAAATATTAAGGTAGTGAAGATAGCCACGTTAATTCTGCGTCCATAAAGTTCTACATCATCAAAATAGGTTTGGTAGATCTTGAGAAAACGTGGGCCCCATTTTGAAAAACGTGGTTTCGATAAAAACGCGTTCAAAGTTTGAAGTAATGTGAAAATTACTTTTATTCGTGAAGATATTGGTCGACAAAAATGGCTAAAACTCCGAAAGTATTTCGGAATTTTGAAAAATCCATCCTGAAAGCTAATAAATAAACAAAAAATAAAAATGTTGAAAAAAATTTGTTAGACCAGAAGAGAGCCTTAAAACACGACTTTTTTACTGTTGTTTTTTACGCTTATTATATATCAAAACGTATCAGATAGGGATGTAATATTTTCATATTCAGGGGGTCCAACCTAATGCTCCTGCATGTGAATAGTGCTCTATTACACTTGCTGAGTGTATACTCTAAGTGCTTATCAATTCTCAGCTTGTTGTCAAAGACAACCATAAAGCTTCATTTCCACGACCTGATCACTCAGATGATCCATTTACAAGCACGGAATGCAAAAAAATTTCCAAAGTTTTTTGTGAATTATGGAGATTTTTAAACTGCATTGTTGCTATCGATAGGTAGCATGGCAAGATACATCTGTTGTGATTCCGCAGGTGACACCTTTGCTCTTACGGAATACATGATGAAGTCTTAAACCAAATCTAACCAAATACCCGGGAGTGCCAAAAATCTAGTCAGAGCACCAGATGTTCCTATTAAAGGCCTATACTCAGATAAGATAAATTTTTAGTTTGGTACGATATTTCACATGAATAGAAACAAATTTGTTCAGCTTTGAAATCTGAATACGTTTGAAAAGGCATCTTAATTGTATGAAATTGTTTCTATTCATGTGAAATATCGTACCAAATTAAAAATTATCTCATCTGAGTATAGGCCTTAAAGTTCCAACTCTAAACACAATATTTCCCTTTTTTAAGAATGGGTTAATTTAATGTTGAACTGGTATTTTTATACCCTTGGTATATAATTTCCCTGAAATTTATCAAAATTGGAGAACTATATAGTATAGCTCCCATACAAAAGATAGGTCTGAAAAAAGTCTTAGTAAGAAAAATTTTTTTGTTTTCAATCCTATTGCTCCCAAACTTGTTACTGATCAATATTATACGCTACCACACAATTCTGTCAAGTTTAATCTTAATCGGACGACTAGAGCATATAGCTGGCATAGCATTCTCTGGTCACCCTAAACCACAACAAAATTCAATTAATCATGACATTCGTATGGCAGCTATGTGAAATAGTCGTCCAATCTCCGTTATGTTGACATTTTTGAAAAGCTGCAAAGTTTCAGCTACATAGCTTTGAAGCTGAATGCATTTTTTTGAAAACACCATAATTAAACTTATGTTTAGGGCAATAGATTGTATATCCTTAGAAGTTATATCATGGTGGTTAACACTGAGAAAAAATTATATATAAAATTTAGCAACAATTACTTAATATTATTATATAATTCAATAATATAATATAATATTATTATGATTTAAGTAGATACAGTAAAATGCTTTTTACCAATATTAACTTGAGACCTTTTTAAGATTTTTTAAAACCCCTTTTATTCAATTTTTACGTTTTTGAGAATTTTTGAAATTTTTATAAATTTAGCAATCAAATTTTTTGCAAAACCGTAAATTATGTTCCGCTGGGAGTGTCGAGACCTAATTTCGGTTTTTTTGTTTATTAAAACTAAAAAAGTTGAATTTTGAGACCGTTCGATTTGAAAAAGAATGACCCATATATCAAAAACCCCGAAATTTGCCATAAATACAACAACAAGAAATTTTGATGGTAAATATTATGCAAAACGAGAAAGCAAAGCTAACTTCGTCTGTGCCCAAGTTTTTATACCCTTGCAAATGGTCTGAAATTTCAGAATTTAAGAATGCAAAAATTTGTCTAACTAAAACCAATTTTCCGACTGATGGTTCCTATAGTGGCTATATGATATAGTCATCCAAATTTGACCAAAATTTTCTAATCTGTGAGAAAGCATATAGTATAAGTATAGACCGGGTTTGGGAACACTAACATTAAAAAATGAAAAGTTTTTCTCACCAAGTCCCATTTTTCATCCGATAGTTCCTATGACTACTATAAGATATGGTCATCCAATCCGGTTGGTTCCGACATATTAGTAGTGTGCAGTAAAAAGAAGACTCTGTGCAAAGTTTCAGCTCGTTGGCTTCAAAACTGACGGACAAAGCTCAATCGACTCAGCTCGTAGCCCTGATCAAGAATATATATAGTTTATAGGGTCGGAAATGAATATTCCTATGCGTTGCAAACTTCTGGTCAAAATTATAATACCCTTTTTGCAAGGGTATAATACAGCCCAAAGGGGCCAAGCCAAGATTCTCTTAATCTCTTGACGTGTGTGCTTTTCAAATTTTTCGCACAAGAGAAAGGGACCTACAGTTTAACGCCGAATCCGAACGGCAAAGTTTGAGAATTTGCTATTTCGTGGCTAAATACTTCACAGCTGAAGTCAAAAATTTGCATGCTTGTCAGTAAAATCAAAACTTCATGTTTAGTTTTTCTGCAACGTAGTTCAATGCAGCTTACATTAAAACAAATTTGGACCAACAAATATAAAGAAACCTCGCTATTCTCATCAAGAATTCCTTCTCTACCTGTTACAGAAAGAAAGTCGGATATACTCAAAAAAAACAAGTAAGACCGTTGCAGTCGAGTAGCCCGACTTCAATATACCCTGTACAATTGAAAACGAGAGCGTAAGTTAAAGTCGGCTCTAACCGACTTCGATATACCCGTTACTCATGAAATAACATGTTTAACAGTGCTCCTGCGTTCCTTAGGGTGACCATCCGCAAAGTATGCAACATTTTTTCGGTGGTTGCAGCATGTCTAAAAGGCTACTTATATTTCTTTGCTCTCGCTTCCCCATTTATGGACATGTGATCTCGAAAGGGATTGAAGTAAGCACATTTGGAATGATTCAAGTTCAAAAGGCATGGGTTAATCCTTATAAGATTGAATTATGTAGAGTATCCTGGAAGTCGAGATTGAACTTTCAAGCTCATGCCTGGCTTACTCCAAGATTAAAAAGATTGAAAATATCCTCTCTCTTTTTTCGTATAATAATTATTATTATTGCCGATTATAATCGGCAACGAAAGCTATATTGATATCCAAAACTGAGATCGAAACAATCGCTTAATACTTTGACGTTGACTGTTGAACACCAGTTTTCGGAAGACACATTGAATAGAGCTTTGCAAGGCAACGCATAGAAATATTCATTTCCGACCCTATAAACTATATATATTCTTGATCAGGGTGACTCGCGAGTCTAGCTTTGTCCGTCCGTTGTCCGTTGCTGTCTGTTTCTACGCAAACTAGTCTCTAGTTTTAAAGCTATCGAGCTGAAACTTTGCACAGAGTCTTCTTTTACTGCACACTGCTAATATGTCGGAACCGACCGGATCGGATGACTATATCTTATAGCTGCCATAGGAACTATCGGTCGAAAAGTGGGTTTTTGTGAGAAAAATTTTTTTTTTAATGTTAACGTGTCTCACTTCAGGATTATTAATATTTACGCTTTCACATAGATTTGGAAGTTTTTGGTAACATCGGATGACTATATCTTATGCCCAAGGAACTATCGGTCAAAAGTGGGTCTTTGTGAGAAAAAACTTTTTTGTTTTTAATGTTAACGTGTCTCACTTCAGGATTATTAATATTGCGCTTTTACAAAGATTTAGAAGTTTTGGTCAAAATCGGATGTCTATATTCTATAGCGTCATAGGAACATCGGTCGAAAGTGGGTTTATTTAGAACGGAAGGCAAAGTAACGTGTACCGAAGTTTGATACAGAAAGCTAGTCAACGGTTAGGACGCAAACTTCGCAGATCAGATTAAAAACATACATACCCCTGACCGTGTTTGAGAGCAGTTATATTGAGAGAAAACAGTTTTTCTCACTAAAACCATTTTCCGACCGAACATTTATAGCTAAAGTAGTTTCGGGTGGTTCCGACAATTAGCAGCGTGCAGTAAAAGAAGACTCGCAAAGTTTCAGCTGATAGCTCAAAACTGGGGCTAGTTCGCGTGAACAGACCGGAGAAGGAGAAGTAAAGCGAATATAATATTTTGGTCGAGATGATTCCCATCGTTCAAACCTCAAAATTATCACTTTTCAAGTGTATAAAAATAGTTTGTTTAATGCTGGGTTCTTAAACTTGATGTATTAAAAATTTGATGTTTTTGAAGCGGCAATTCATTTCGTCAGATTTTCGGTGCGGTTAATGTTGCGTTTTAACAGGGTACACGAAGCTATGAAGCAAGCTCATGCCAAACCAACGTTCTTCTGCATTAGTTTATCAATTGACTTGACCACAAAAAACTAAAGTTGCGTTGTGAAGTTGCCTAATTTTAAAATAAAGAAAAATCGTTAATTTCAAGTTTGAAAATCAATTTGACATTTAATAATTCAAAATTTGGTCGATTTAAATCAACGGGATTAGTATATTTTACATTTGCTCGTGGGATTCATGCGCGTGCCCGCTGCACATTGGAATTCTTTCGAGAATTCGTTAAAATTGGACAGTGGTCCAATCACTCGAAACTTGCCTGGCATATGCATATCGGTAGAGACCTGTAGTTCCCGGATTCTCCTGTGAGCATCGTTGCACCAGATCTGTGCATAGCTTATGAAGAACAATTGAGTGCCGGTGTACTTGAGATTGGGCAGCTTCTCCTTGAGCAGCTGATGTTGGTTATTGGGTTTAGCTTGAAGGGCATCGTACCAATTGCGATAGGCCGCATAGGCCAGACGAACGCCACCGTTGTCTGCAATGTTCTCCGACTGTGAAGTTGACTCCTTTAGCTTCACTCCATGGTAGACATAACGGGCATATTGTTCCGTAAAACAGCGCTGGCGGGTGAGAAAGTTACGGGCGGATTTCTCGTCCCACCAATCGTTGACATTGCCGCGGGCATCGAAACTTCGGCCACTGTCATCGAAACCATGGATGAGCTCATGGCCAATGAGCGTGGCCAGAGTGCCATACATAACGGCATTGGGATAGACTTCGCTCCAGAGGTAATATGGTTGCAAAAGTGCCACCGGCACTTTGATGACATTCTCCACGAGTATATTGGCTGGAGTGTAACTTAGCAGCTGACCTGCCTCTAGGGGTTTGGGAGGCTTGTAAAGCTCTTGACGCATTTGTTTCGATCCCAACATAAGTGTCTGGCGCACATTCTCCACATAGTCCTCCTCCTGAAGCTCTAGACCGGCAAACTCCTCGGTGAAATTGAACTCAACGTAGGAATTTATCTGTAAGGTCATGGCATCTAGTTTCTTTTTGGCCAACTCACGTGTCTCCGGCTCAATCCAGTCCAGTAAAGTGCTGGAGCTGAGGGTCTGATTGAAGGTGGACTTGAGCTGAAGCCACATGAGCTCAATCTCGTTGGAGGTGACATTGGTGTTGATGTATCGCCTATAAATCATGTTGTCTAGATTCTTGGCAAACTGCTTCTTAGTGAGGTTAATGCAGAATTTCTGTTGTTCTTTGATCGACGTGGCTGCGGTCTCGGAAAATTCGTCGATGAGGCGAAAGAATATGTAGTTGGCCAATGTGCGTTTGGGTGTGCGTGGAATCACTTCGACCAGATTCAGGTGGTAGCGCGAATTGAACTCATAGATGGAGCCTGAGAACTGTTCACCTAGGCTCACATTTAACAGTCGCTTTATGTCCAGGACAGGAGAATAACGCTTGTGCATTTCCTCTATGGTCATCAGTTCCGTCATCTCGCTCATATCCAGTCCCTCCCTCTCATCGACTAGCCCCTTCGCCAGGTTCACCTCAAAGTCCATCAGCTCCATGGCTGTTTCCTTGGCCAAATTCTTTTCGACACTCAGAAATTGTTCCAATTTTCGTTGCATCTTGCCCCGGTAGACATTTCGATAAACTTCCGTGCTCTGATCCGTATACATGGAGCGACTTTCCAAGGGAAACTCCTGTGGCCCTATATATGGTCTGTTCACTTGATTATCGGCAATGTCTTTGAAAATCATCACGCTCAGAACTGGCTGTATACCATAGCTATAGCTCATGCGTGCTGTTGTCTCCAGCCAATCAAACTCGGCCTCCTTCCAGGCGGAGCCCTCCAGTACGGGCATCTTACCGAACTCTGCTATCAGCTGCCTCAGCTTCTGCTCATATTTGGCTCCTTCCAGTTCGTTGAGCCTCGTACAGGACTTGTAGAAACGTTTTACCTGCACATCCTCTGGCGTATCGTGGGTATCGACCTTGTTGCTGTTCAGCATGTGGGAGAGCTTTCGGTCTAGTGATAGGGTAAGATCTTCGAACAATCCCGTACTTGTAACGCCCATTGTTGTGGCCGAATTGATATGGGTAAAGCGGCCACATGAGAATTCATAGAAATCCGAACATGGATCAATGGACTCGTCCATGTAACTTCGTATAGCGGCTGCCTTGGAAAGTTTCATTATTTCCCGGTCATAGGTATTCTGAGAATTTAAATGAGTTTCGGGGTCCTGGGGGGCGGCGTAGATAGTACCTAGAGTGCACACTATTAAGTGGCATATTAGATGATGATAATGCGCTTGCATCTTGTACGTTGTTTCCCGACGCCTTCACGGTGCCGGACTGTAGCTAATAAACAACAAGCTTGTGAGCTCAGTGTTGAGTTTGTGAGTTTGTAAAAAGCTCAACCTCGGGGTTATCTTTGAGCTAAACGACGAACCACTTATCGCCAATTGAGGTGCCGGCAATTATTACAATCACCCACCAAACAATTGAAAGCGATCAAGTACATATATGAATTCCACTCACAATCCTGTAGGTTATTCAGTGATTCATGGGTGTGTGTATCTAATGTGTGCGGTGGAAGAGTCAGAGCAGAGGTTACTCACGCGAAATTTATTTCCAACCTTACCAAAAAGCGGACCAAAGCCGTATTTGCGTAAAAGGCTATTTCTAGCAAAAGAAAGAAAGCTCGTCCCGGAGCACAGTGGTTGCGCTTATATGACGAATGCGGCCATTAATACTTCCACAACAAATCTTGGGATATAAAAGTAATCAAAAATAGAATTATGATTTTAATTAAAAGTGGTCGGGGTTGGGACCTGTTAACAAATTTTCAAACAAATCACATGGTACAGTAAATTGGAATTTACCGAACCCAACTAACATTTCCTTTATATTTGTATAAATTAAAACACAGCTTTCATCAAATGAGTCTTTCGTTGGGAAGATAAATTTCTTTGCTCATTAATGAAAAGATCAGAGCCTAAAAGTAATCTTTAACTTGTTTTCCTGGTACACAATATATTTTTTTAATGTCCTTATTTTTGCTTCAACTGATTCCTTACATAGTTTCCCCAATTGAAAATATCGCTTTGTCTATGGTTTTTATGGTCTATGGATTCACGCACGTAATTTGTTACGCGTTTCGCGTCACTTACGATTCAAGCACGATTCAAGAAGGCGTCACGATCGATCCCGTAAAATATGGAAAGCAAGATATATATCTCCAAAATTCCAGATACGATTTCTACAGGAAACTTCATGTACTTTTGAATTTCGTCTCTTATATATTCTTTATAAGATTTTGGGTTCTTGTCTGATGAATCTAAAAATTAAGTAAATCGTGCATTACTGCTCTCAGAAGAGTTAAGCTCTTCATTATCGTTAGGCACAATACTGTTGATCGCAAGGTTGCTACACATTTCTTATACCTTAAGCAAAATATCGTTACTGCTTCTCATAATGAGGAATAAAATGTTATTTGAATTCTAGACTTACAAACGAGGCTATGTTGTGCAATGAATGTGGCTCCAACCGATTCTTAACTGATCTTTGAGTCACTTTTTAAAAATTCCAGAAACATAAATTTTAAAAATTTCGAGTACTTTTGAGTACTGCATTTCTTATATTCACGATGTTCGACTTTGGTTCACTCACGAAGCAAGCATCACGGGTGCTCACACTCACGAAACTCTGTCACGTCATGACACGTCATGATACACAGTGTCACGTTCAAATTCACGTCTCGTGTATACCTCTAGTAATAACCAAGAATAAGATTAGATTTTTAGCTGTATCCAAATCATACATATTGCCTATGTGGTTAAGCATTTATGTTGTATCCCGAAGAACCGTCTGCATAATTGTGCAAGCAGCTACATCCAGGATTTTCTCAAAATAAAATTGTCTCTTACATTGGACGTTTCACTACCTCCAAACCTTGATTTGTCAATTAAGAACCCATTATTTGACGAAATTTCATATTAATATTGTGCTTCTTTGTCATTTACACTTAAAAAGCTTTTAAATATATAAGTCCTACTACTACATTATCTTGAATCATTGAATCATTGATCTTGAATCTTTTCTTTTACTTTTTGTAACATTTATCGAGCTTTTCGACCAATGATTTAACGACAGCAAACTTAAACGAGAGCGTAAGTTAAAGTCGGCTCTAACCGACTCCGTTACTCAACCAAACATGTTAAACAGTGTTCCCGCGTTCCTTAGTGTGACCATCCAAAAAGTATGCAACATTTTTTTTCGGGTGGTAGCGGGGAGGGCTTGGTTCACTTTTTCGCTTATAACTTGAGAACCGTTCATCCGATCATTATCATTTCTTCGGCAAATCGATTCATTTTACTACGATACTAATTACTAACTATCTCTAGAGGGTACGAATCCTCTGTCTTTAAAACTGTAGGAGATACAACATTTTTCCAAATTGCGGTGGCGGGAGGGGGCGTGGCCAAAATTTGAAACAAACTTGATCTGCGTGCAGATAAAAGAAGCATTTGTCCCATACATGTCAAAACCTCTATCTTTTACCATCTCTGAGATCTAGGTGTTCATTCAGACAGACGGACGGACCGGACGGACAGACGGACAAGGCTAAATCGACTCGGCTGTTGATGCTGATCAAGAATATAAATCAGTGGCGCGGAGGGGGGGGGTGTTAAAAGGTTAAACCCCCTTGGGAAATTTTTATACGAAATACTACTATCTAAAATTGTGTTCTGAAACACCCCCTGGAAAAAATCCTGGCGTGACGCTACAGATACTTTATATGGTCGGAAATGATTCCTTCTGCCTGTTACATACATTTGCACGACTTTAGTATACCCTTTTTACTCTACGAGTAACGGGTATAAAAATAGAGGGAAGTTAAGTTCGGCTCGACCGAAGTTTATATACCCTTGGAGCATGATATATGCCTGCCAGTTTGCTATATGGCACCTATACGATATATTCATACGATTTTGATCTAACTTTCCAAAATTGTGTCGGAACAGATAATATCCATAACTAAAAACTATAGAGACGCTACCATTAGAACCATAAAAGTTTTTCTTACTAAAACTAATATTTCGACGGAATGTTCCTATGGCAGCTGTATGCTAAAGTCATCCAATTTGAATCAAACTTGACACAATTGTGTGGTAGCATATAATATTGAGTAGTAACGAGTTTGGGAGCGATACCATTGAAAACAAAAAAGTTTTTCATACTAAGACTTTTTTCAGACTTTTTTTTGTATGGCAGCTATACTATATAGTTGTCCGATTTTCATAAAACTTGTCGAAATTATTTAAAAGCATTGAGAACTTATAAACAAGAGGTTTGGAGACGTTTACATCGAAAACAAAACAGTTTTTCCCACTAAAACTACTTTTTCGACCGATTGTTCCCATGGCAGCTATATGCTATAGTCATCCGATCCGGCCTGTTCCGACAAATGTGCAGCGTATTTGTACTAAAAGACACAACATTTAATGGACGCGCGCTCGCCTAAAAATCGAAATTTGGAAATACACGGTATTTTGGGTCATAAAATAAAAAATAGCGAACATTTTTCGAAACTTTTTTCTTCTTTTTATTCGGTCATCATTGAGCCATTGAGGCTACAAAACGTTGAACAATTTATTCAAAATGGCCGCGTTGTGCCTTACAGCAACCTGAAGTCTCTCTGGCCACTCATCAATCGCAGTGCGGACCTCATGCATTGAGAAATTGCTCGGACAAAGAAATTATGTTTCTATCTTGAATATCTCTCTGAATCCATCGAGAAGAAGGTGCATGGATGGTGCATTGACAGTGGCGCAACGTCGCTTTTATGCTGTCAGATGGAACGATTTATGAAGTTTACGGTAGAAAACCCGAAAGTCTATTCAGCTCGAGGAAAGTCACTTACTGCTAGGGGGCATGAAACTGTCAAAGTACAGTTCGGTGATACAACGGTATATCGGTCAGAATACCATTGGAACATAATGCAACTGTTGTTTTTGCAAAAATGAATGAACATTATAAATGCGGAGACAGACATTCAAATTTCAAAACGGATTTGGACAGAGGACATGGTTATAGGGCTAAAACGCATACATAAGCCAGATCAATTATGTAAAACGTGAGCAAAAAGCAAAATTTGCCATTTTCAACAAATCTTTTCGATGGTACAAAGGGCTAAAAAAGAATGCATAAGAAACAATGAGAGACAATGTGAATGCAATTGAGTGTAAGTTTTTGTTTTCTATGACAGAAACCACATAAATATAATTAAGGGAAAAAATGCTTAAGCATACATATTTTTGAAAAAACAATAAATTACACTAGTTTACAAAAATATCAAAAACAAATGACTATATATAATATGTTTTAGTGTAGTTTGGAATGGTGATCTCAAAAATCAATTTCAAAAATTTTTTCATGGCTCCGTTTTTATACTCTGTACCGAAGGTACATAGAGTATATTCAGTTTGTGCAAAAGTATGTAACAGGGAGAAGGAATCATTTCCGACCCTATAAAGTATATATATTCTTGATCAGCATCAACAGGCGAGTCGATATAGCCATGTCCGTCTGTCCGTCTGTCTGTCCGTCTGTCCGTCCGTATGAACAAACAGATCTCAGAGATGGTAAGAGATAGAGGTTTGACATGTATGGGACAAATGCTTCTTATACTTGCAGGCAGATCAAGTTTATTTTCAATTTTTGCCACGCCCCCTCCGCCCCCACAATTTTGAAAAAAACGTCATATCTCCCACAGTTTATGAATCGTACCTTCTAGAGATAGTTAGTCATTAGGAATATGTATCGATTTGCCAAAGAAATGATAAAGATCGGACGAGCGGTTCTCAAGTTATGAGCAAATAAGTGAATCTGAATCACCCCGGCCAGAGCCCCCCCACCACCCACCCATTCACAACCAACGCCGCATAATCTTAGAGAGAGAAAGAGCCAGAACAAAAATAATAATCAAGAACGGAACAAAAGTCGAAGCAAACGAAAATTTATTTTAGTAGGGCTAATCACCGACTTAAACTCACTTTTTTTTGCACTAAATTGCGCACAGCTTTTGTGATTGTTTATTGATTATGATTATCGTTATCTGGTTTTCTTCGTAGAAATGCGATTCTTAAGTAGAAAAAATAAAAATATCTATATCTAAAGATTTTTTATGTATTCATATTTCTTGACGCACATATTTAGCTTGATTGGTACACCTACAATCAATGCTTAACATTAACTTTGAATCTCAAGTGATAGAAAGATTCACAGCCTGTCAAAAACAGCTGATTTACTCAAAAAATGACGGGTGTAAACCTTCTAGGGAAGTCAATAGCTTTATTATATTAGAAATACCGCCGGGAAGCCCACTGGAAAGTGGAAGAGAAGTGGGTGAGATGTGGAATTAGAGGGAAAACCCAGCAGCAAAGATCCAAAAATATGCTTAAGAACATTTTAAACTTATTTTTTGATATTTGCAGATTGAGTTTGTCCAAACGTATCCAATAAATATGTAAGACACTGCTAGACTGGAATTCGTGTCTGAAAATTACTTTTACTTTATTGTTCAAAAAATGGTGCACACAATCGATTGCAATTAATGGAACTAGTACAATTTACATTTAGTCACGGGATTCATGGTAGTGCCCGCTGCACACTGGAACTCTTTGGAAAATTCCTTTAAATTGGAGAGTGGTCCAATCACTCGAAACTCTCCCGGCATATGCACATCGGTAGCGAATTGTTCCCGCTCTTCCTTATGAACATCGTTGCACCAGATCTGTGCATAGCTTATGAAGAACAATTGAGTGCCGGTGTACTTGAGATTGGGCAGCTTCTCCTTGAGCAGCTGATGCTGGTTATTGGGCTTTGCTTGAAGGGCATCGTACCAATTGCGATAGGCCGCATAGGCCAGACGGACGCCACCGTTGTCTGCAACGTTCTCCGACTGTGAAGTTGACTCCTTTAGCTTTATTCCATAGTAGACATAATGGGCATATTGTTCCGTAAAACAGCTCTGGCGGATGAGCAAGTTACGGGCGGATTTCTCGTCCCACCAATCGTTGACATTGCCGCGGGCATCGAAAACTCGACCAGTATCATCAAAACCGTGGATGAGTTCATGGCCAATGAGCGTGGCCAGAGTGCCATACATTACGGCATTGGGATAGACTTCGCTCCAGAGGTAATATGGTTGCAACACAGACACCGGCACTTTGATGACATTCTCCACGAGTATATTGGCTGGAGAGTAACTTAGCTGCTCACCTACGTCTAGGGGCTTGGGAGGCTTGTAAAGCTCTTGACGCAGTTGTTTCGATCGCAACATAAGTGTCTGGCGCACATTCTCTACATAGTCCCTCCTCCTGAAGCTGTAGACCGGCAAAGTCCTCGGTGAAATTGAACTCAACGTAGGAATTTATCTGCAAGGTCATGGCATCTAGTTTCTTTTTGGCCAGCTCACGTGTCTCCGGCTCAATCCAGTCCAGCAAAGTGCTGGAGCTGAGGGTCTGATTGAACGTGGACTTGAGCTGAAGCCACATGAGCTCAATCTCGTTGGAGGTGACATTGGTGTTGATGTATCGCCTATAAATCATGTTGTCTAGATTCTTGGCAAACCGCTTCTTAGTGAGGTCAATGCAGGATTGCTGTTGTTCTTTCATCGAATTTTTTGCGGTCTGGGCAAATTCGTTGATGAGGCGAAAGAATATGTAGTTGGCCACTGTGCGTTTGGGTGTGCGCGGAATCACTTCGACCAGATTCAGGTGATAGCGTGAATCGAACTCATAGATGGAACCTGAGAACTGTACACCCAGGCTCACATTTAACAGTCGCTTTATGTCCAGGACAGGAGAATAACGCTTGTGCATTTCCTCTATGGTCATCAGTTCCGTCATCTCGCTCATGTCCAGTCCCTCCCTCTCATCGATTTGCCCCTTGGCCAGGTTCACCTCAAAGTCCATCAGCTCCATGGCTGTTTTCTGGGCCAAATTCTTTTCGACACTCAGAAATTGTTCCAATTTTCGTTGCATCTTGTCCCGGTAGACATTTCGATAACCTTCCGTGCTCTGATCCGTATACATGGCGCGAGTTTCCAAGGGAAACTCCTGTGGCTCTATATATGGCCTGTTCACTTGATTATCGGCAATGTCTCTAAAAATTGCTACTCCCAGAACAGGTTTTATACCATAGCTATAGCTTATGCGTGCTGTTGTCTCCAGCCAATCGAACTCGGCCTCCTTCCAGGCGGAGCCCTCCAGTACGGGCATCTTACCGAACTCTGCTATCAGCTGCCTCAGCTTCTGCTCATATTTGGCTCCTTGCAGTTCTTTCAGCCTCGTACAGGACTTGTAGAAACGCTTCACCTGCACATCCTCTGGCGTATCGTGGGTATCGACCTTGTTGCTGTTCAGCATGTGGGAGAGCTTTCGATCCAGTGAGTACATAAGTTCATCGTATGTTCCCGTACTGGTAACGTCCATTGTTGTGGCTGGATTGATTTGGCCATATCGGCCACATGCGAATCCATAGAAATCTGAACAGGGATCAATTGACTCGTCCATGAAACTACGTATTTCGGCTGCCTTGGAAATTTTCATGATTTCCCTGTCATAGGTATTCTGCGGATTTAGATAAGTTTCCGGTTCACGGGGTGCTGCGTAGATAGTACATAGAGTGCACACTATTAGGTGGCATATAAGATGATAATGCGCTCGCATCTTGTATGTTGTTTCCCGATGCCTTCACGGTGCCGGACTGTAGCTAACAACCAACAAGCTTGTGAACTCTGGGGTAAGATTGATTTCTGAAAAAAGCTTAATTTCGCTGCTGTCTTGCGGCTGAATGCCGAATTTCTTATCGCCAATTGTGGTGTCGGTTGTGCCGAAACTTGCTTTGCTCTATATAATTTTTGTTCGCTGAATCCATTAAAAGTCCGCTTTTTCCAATCTCTAGGGGTTTGCGTATTATGGCTTTTATTTCTAAATGTGGAACTTTGACATTACAATAATTGCTTATCACAACAATCCTATCAGCCCTGCATAGAAGGAAGCATCCCCGACCACATAAAGTATATATTATTCTTGATCTGCCCGTCTGCAAGTCTGTTTCTATGTTATCTCCTTCGTCAGTTTTAAAGCTCTTGACCAAACTTTACATGAAGCCTTTTGGTACAAAGAACCGGCCGGATCATATGACTATAGCATTAGTTGCCATAGAAGCAATCGGTCAAAATAGTAATTCTAGTGAGGAAAACTTTCCTGTTTTTATAACTTTCAAGCTATGAATTTAATCTGGTTTAACACAATTTTGGCGAGTTGGAAGCTGTTGTCAATGGGGGCTCAAATAAATAGAATTCTGAAGACTTTTACCATACCAGGAATGGAAGATTTGATGAAACATAGAATAGAAGTCTTAGCTTATCTTTAAAATAAAACCAAAATCTTAAGAATCTATAGCATAATAAAAATATTTGAAATGATTTTTATAGGTATAATACCATTTTGACTAGAGCAGAGCCAGTTTGTGTGGAGGCCAAATACTTACACCAATCCATTTTGGTTTTTAAAATATTGCAAGATAAGCTTACTTTTATTATTTAATTATCATCTGTGGATAACATATGACATCCGTTTCCTCCAGTGTGGTGAATTATAAGAACAAAATTTTAGTATAGTAAACACAAAAATTGTTGATTTAATGATTTTTCTTGTTAAATTTACCAGTTTCAAGAAAAAAGTCATTTAAAATTAACTATGTGTCCCTTTGATTTCAAAATGCTAACACTTTTGATTTTTGCTTTGCAAATTTCGTATGCGCACATATATGGTCCGAATGTGCAATAACATCTTGAGAATTGCAAGCAGGCAATCATGCAAACATTTTCTACACACATCTCAATTCCATTCACCACAAGTACCCAACCGACAATCGGTATCGAAAGCGGATCCGTTTTCGACATTTTCTCGAAGGTTTCTCTAACAAAACTATCGAGAATGTGTTCCGTTTTCGGTCCGAAAAAGTATTACCTGTCGCTCAGTTTGTGGCAGCATAACGTAAGTTCTCGATACACGTTTTCGGATCCGTTCTCGACACTTTCTCGATAGCGAAAACGTATTAAAAACGGATTAGTTTCGTTATTAAAATGTTTGAACTCGCCAATATACTGGCGTCTTTTTCTGTTTATTGGCATATTGTCACAATTTTATTAAACACAAACAAACGGATAATCACCGAACGAACCTTTTCAAGCAATATTTTTTCACAAATGACCTGACGCCGGCGTCACAGCTGAGTTTCTGTGTTTTTTTCTTTTTCCTTTCTTTCTCTTCTTTGCTGCTGTCACAAATAGTGAAAAAATAGCTGAAGTCCGTTTGAAACCCGCATCTCTTAAGTAAAACGGATTTCGATTATAAGAGAAACTATCGAAATTCTCGTATGTCCGGATACATACGAGAAATTGTCGGGTGGGTAAGCTTTTAGTTGCCCCGTCTCAGACGCACGGCGTGGCGCAGTGGTCTAAAACGACAGTCGCATCGAAGTTCTGTCCAAGAACCCACCTCCAACCCCCAAAAATTAATAAAAGTTTTTCATTTAATAATTAATAAAAGTTTGTTTAATTCGTCGTTTTTCGGAATAACAAAATTATTGAGGCAACCAGCAACGGCAGCAGTGCGCAGTGATTTGATTTTTTTCTTTATGTACAAAAACCAAAAGTGCAGACACTTTGTTATTAATTGGGGAAATTGGTAAATTTACCAATGAAAAATGTTACATTTACCAACGATTTTTTTTTGTGTGTAGTATTTCCCCAAAAACCCCGATATATGTGCTACCATTGCACAGTGGTCGGTCTTGTATGGAATCAGCGGCCAAAAATACTTCCGCTGCCTATATCAATGTGAAATTTTTTTCTTATCTTTATATAATTAAAATAAGTAATAAACAATAATATAACCATCAATCAATCTCTCCAAACTCCTATTGCACTAACCACGTCGCCTCCCGCCCATCGAAAAATGTGTTGTTAAACCCAAAAATCTTTTGCTTCGCTTTGGACTGTTTTATTTACTTATTACGTTAACAAAATTATGAAAATGGTAATATTAAAACTAAAGCACAAATAACGAGAAAGGCAAAGCTAACTTCGTCTGTGCCGAAGTCACTTGAAAAAGCTTGTCTCAACGGATAGCGAACTTCGACCAAACTTCGCAGATCAGCGATAGCTTCAAAACTGAGGAACTAGTTCACGTAGAAACAGACAGACGGACAGACGGACGGACGGACGGACAATCTAATCGACTCAGCTCGTCATGCTGATCAAGAATATATAATATATACTTTATGTGGTCGGAGATGATTCCTTCTATGCGTTGCAAACTTCTGGGCAAAATTATAATACACTTTTCAAGTGTATAAAAATGAACAAAACCCAAACAATGAAAACACAAAAACAAAATATATAGGTTGTACACGCACGATAGTTCACGCACTATAGAACACGCACGCACACACATGCGCAGAAGGAGGCAAAAGGTGGCTGAAATTAATAATATAGACTAAAAAATAATTAACTAATAAATATTTGAAAAAAAAGGTTTAATTTGAGGGTAAGACAGGGGTCACAACATTTTCTCTAAATCAAATCAATGCATTTAAAACGAGAAGGCCAAGCTAACTTCGTCTTTGCCGAAGTTTTTATACCCTTGCAAATGTTTTAATACATCAAAGTTTAAGAACGCCAGCATTAAAACAAACAATTTTTCTAAATAAAACCCACTTTTCGACCGCTAGTTCCTATGACAGCTAAAAGATATAGTCATCGGATTTGATCAAAACTTCCAAATCTGTATAAAAGCGTATAATATTAATAATCGCTGATATGAGACACGTTAACATTAAAAACAAAAAAGTTTTATTCATTAAAACCAATTTTTCGACTGATAGTTCCCATGGCAGCTATAAGATATAGTAATCCGATTTGGACAAAATCTTCCGATTCTATGTGAAAGCGTATAATATTTATAATCGCTGAAGTGGGAGACGTTAACATTAAAAACAAAAAAGTTTTTCTCACAAAGACCCACTTTTCAACCGATAGTTCCTATGGCAGCTATAAGATATAGTCATCCGATCCGGTCGGTTCCGACATATTAGCAGTGTGCAGTAAAAAGAAGACTCTGAGCAAAGTTTTAGCTCGATAGCTTTAAAACTAAGAGACTAGTTCGCGTAGAAACAGACAGACGGACAGACAGACGGACGGACAAAGCTCAGTCGACTCAGCTCGTCACCCTGATCAAGAATATATATAGTTTATAGGGTCGGAAATGAATATTTCTATGCGTTGCAAACTTCAGGGCAAAATTATAATACCATTTGCAAGGGTATAAAAATACACCACTCGACAGAACACTAACAAAACAATATGTAAACATATGTAATATTACAAAAAAATAACTTAGTTGTTTAGTCAATACCTTTATTTTCAATATGCATTTTAGCTTAAGTCAATTGAACGCGATTTAGTATTAATAACTTAATGTTCTTGTGGGGACAAATTTAAAGCTCTGTTCACTGCGCAATCCGCTTGGTTTTGTTGCCTCTTTTCTTTCTTCATTCGTAGCGCGTTCGGCCCGAATGGAGCAAAAATGAATTTACCGTTTGTTTTACTGTTCTTTTAAGAACTAGTTTGGATACTTACAATGGGAAATTTCGGATATATGTTTGTTTATTTTTGGCCTATGAAATCGACCATTGCCAACACACTAAGGACAGGTGCAGACAGCTGAAGATTGAATTGGTATTCATGAAATAGCGTTATACTGTCAACCAGCCTCCTTTGTAGTGTTGTGCGTGTCTTGTTTTAGAAAAGTTGTGGACAATATCCATAACTTAATAACCTAGAGCCTGCGTAAAAAAGGTCTACGATTTTCAATCAAAAAGGTCACTAAAACAATCACTTTATTATTGTATAAGTTTTGAAGTATGTCAGGAATAATTTTCAAAGAAAAATATTGATATATAAGCCGGTGACGGTGAATCTCCAGAGGTGCCTTGAAAAAAAGTGGTTTTGCGGTGTACATCAGAACTCAAAATCTACTGAACCGCATTTTAAAGGTGATGTGTTTCTCAAGGTAATCAGCAAGAGTTTTTTTTCATCTTTTTCTTCTTTTTAATAACAAATTAAACGCGATTTTTTTTTTTTTAGCTAAAATCGCGTTTTTCACTTCAAAGTGCTGTAAAAAAAGGAAAAACAAAAAAAAAAACTCTTCCTGATTACCTCGAGAAACACATCACCTTTAAAATGCGTATCAACTTTTTAGGATCGGTTCAGTAGATTTCGAGTTCTGATGTACACGAACTTTAAAAAAGACGTTTTCGGGAAAATCTATTTTAAGTTTTTCATACGGTAGCAATCAGGTAGCAAGGCCGGTCGTTTGAAACGCTGTAACTCCGTTAGTTTTTCTCGGATTGACTTCAAATTTGTACACAATATTCTCGACATATTGTTCATTCAGAAAAAAATATAAAAAAAATGAAAAAAAGGAGAGAAGGGAGACAAATATGTGGGATGTAGTTTGCTCACGAGCTGCAAGCATGCCCATCACTAACTATCTAACGACGCCCTAGACAATAACGTAACCAATAAACAGTATGACGAGAGAACGACGAAAAGACGCAAAAGAAGGAGAACGACGATCGGCAGCACGAAGACGTCCAGCGATTCCAAAGGGAGTCGAGTTGTGGCAGCCGACCCTGAAAGACGTGTGCTCGAAACGCTGAGTCGAGTGAAAGACAAAAGTCATCGGATAGCCGTGCCGATGCAGCCAACGACGATTAATTAAAGACGAATTTCACTACTTATTAACTAAACTATGACTAACATTATCAGGTCTGTTCTCAATTCCACTTCGGATTTCGTATAAACGTTTGAATTGGCCATTTTACTCTTAAAATTTAAATGGAAGTTGTAAAGGAAATCTGTGGCTACTAGATCAAGGCTTCCTTTTTCTACGAATTGAATCCACTTGGCATTGAGCTGTCGGTTTCAACTGCTTGAGCAATTCCACTTTTACTGAAACCGAATCTAGTAGCCGGTTGTGAAAACAGGCCTGTATATTCAATAAACATTATCCTTTAAATAAAACCCCACATATATGCGGGGGTGCCACAGAAATTTCCAATTCTTAGGTGACACAGAAATTTCTATTGGTTGGTTTCAAACCTCCCGTGTTTGGCTAGAGATTTAGAAGCTCTTTTCGCACTAGCGCTGTTGATTGCGACATCTACTTGAAAGGCAGCGGATTAAGGGCTGCAAGTTATACCTCATGTTTGGCGCCAACAAATTTTTAAATTTTGCATTATATTTATGGAGCATTATGATTTAAAAATGCATCATAAAATATATAACACAATCAAAACATTTGAGTAGAACATCAAATTAACCCATAACATAAAAAAGGGGAAATTTTTTGGAAAAGTTCAGCCCTGTTTTTAGAGATGGAACTTCAATTGGAACATCCGGTGTTCTAACTAGATTTTCTAATAAGAAAATGAAATCTCTCAAAGTTACTGTGTCATTCCATACGTTGAATGATAAGGTACCGGGCTCAAGATCCCAGTCACGCCCCGAACAAATTTTTCTGTGTTTTCTGCAAAAGCTTAAAACGAGGTCAGGTGGGGGTTGGTCGTTAAAGCAAGATGGAATATATGGGTCGAGGATAAGCAGCAGGCTGCACGCACCTATCAAGGAGTCTTGCCGCCCTTCTTCCAATCAAAGAGGTATGTTCCCGTTCCCCATTCCACCCCATTCTGAGGAATCCCCCACACCTGTCCAGAGTGTTTCAAACAATTTTTTTCCCAGGTGAGTTTGAAATGTTCTTGAAAACGGAACAATATTAACTCAAATCATGTTCGCAAAAGTGGAACAATTTGAACTTAATTTCGAGTTATTGCGTTCTCAAAATAATTGTTCTTTAAAGGTGTAGAACATTGCACTACATGTGAGAAAACCCGTTCATGCATACTTTTTTTGTGATGAACGTTTGTGCTCATTTTTTGAGTCCAATGTTCTCGGTTTTTTCCACTTAGGAAAGAAAGCGGAGATGTGCACGCGAAAATTGTATTGTCATTCGTAAAAGTTTTGTCATTGACTGGAAAAACACTTCTATTATGACTTAGACTTTCTTTTAAATTAAAATGTATACTTAACCGGTTGGAAACCTGTAACCGAATCGATTATTTATTATCATCGGGTATCATCGGAATAATTACAAAGTAATGTAATTTAATCAACTGCTTCTGCTTGGCTTACTCTAGATAACAAGTGCCATAAGTACGCAGTGGATGTTAGAACTCAATAAAAAATATTGCCGGTGTTTTAGGTTAGCATACTTTTGGGCAGTAGGCAATTTTGTAATTTTAAACACATGTATTCAAAATGGTATATCGTAGATTTGTTTGGGATAGTTTATTAACAAGTTAAGGATTAGCACTTTTCAATAATAACAAAGAGAGTTAAAACAAAAGCGCCTAAAAAGTGTCAAAAAGGCACTTGAAGCCATTTAAACTCTAAATACTAAAAGTCTGAAATCCGAAAACAGATTCGTGTTTAGTACATAAAAATAATTTAGCATCCCCAGCAAATCTTCAAGATACCTAAATAACAAGTGAGAAAGTCGGTCAAGCCCGACTATACTATACTCTGTACCTAGAGTAGGAGCTATATGCAGTGCTGCTGCTGAGCTCATCTCTAAGTTTCTCTCACTCTCTCTCTAAGATTGTGCGGCGTTGGTTGTGAAAGGTTGGGAGGGGGGGGGCGGGGGGTGATTGACTTAATTGTTCATAACTTGAGAACCGCTTATCCGATCTTTATCATTTCTTCCACAAATCGATACATATTGCTAATGACTAACTATCTCTAGAAGGTACAAATCATCTATCTACAAAACTGTGGGAGATATGACGTTTTTTCAAAATTGCGTATTTGTCTCTATCTTTGTCTATCTCTTACCATCTCTGAGATCTGTTTGTTCATACGGACGGACGGACAGACAGACGGACGGACGGACTCGGCTGTTGATGCTGATCATGAATATATATACTTTATAGGGTCGGAAATGTTTCCTTCTCCCTGTTACATAATTTTGCACAAACTTAATATACTCTATGTACCTTCGGTACAGAGTATAAAAAGTCTAGTTTTTTTACCTTTTGTTATTTATATTGCGACTCTCAAGTGATAGAATGATTCACAGCCTGTCGAAAACAGCTGATTCACTCAAAAAATTACGAGGGTAATTCTAGGGGAGTCAATAGCTTTATTATTTACACAATTATGCTTTTACGCGGGCTGCTGTTAGGATAGAATGCGAAATAATTTAAAATGTGATTTTTCAATATGGGAAAATCCACCCCGGGCATGAAAATGCCCAGAAAATTCTAAATGCAGCATAAACTATTTCTCGTCCGATTGACTTAAAATTCGGTTGGTAGTGATAAAACTCGAATTCAATTGTGATTTCATTCTCCGATGTTGGAAATACGGCCGGTAAGCCCACTGGGGATTGGAAGAGAAGTGGGTGAGATGTGGGTGGGAGGAGGGAGGTAAGTAGGTGGTAAGTGGGTGGGATGTGGGCGGTAAGTGGGTAGGAAGTGATTGGGAAGTGGGTGGAAAGTGGGTACAAAAAGGCTGAAAAGTGGGTGGAAAATGGATGGGAAGAGGATAGGACGTGGATGTGACGTTGGTGGAAAATAGAGGGAAAGACGTAACGGGGAAAAGGCAAAGTAGTTAAAAGTTGATTTCAAGCTCTGGGCTCATACTCAAAAAATATTTTTAAATTCGCAGCGGAGCGCGATGGTTTATGTGCTAGAATCTCATATTTGAACTATCATAGTCCAAAAGTTGGTTAAAACATTTTATATTTTTTGATATTTGCAGATTGAGTTTGTCCAAACGTATCCAATAAATATGTAAGACACTGCTAGACTGGAATTCGTGTCTAAAAATTTCTTTTACTTTATTGTTAAAAAAATGGTGCACACAATCGATTGCAATCAATGGAACTAGTACAATTTACATTTATTCAAGGGATTCATCGGAGTGCCCGCTGCACACTGAAACTCTTTGGAAAATTCCTTTAAATTGGAGAGTGGTCCAATCACTCGAAACTCTCCCGGCATATGCACATCGGTAGCGACCTGCTCCCGCTCTTCCTTATCAACATCGATGCACCAGATCTGTGCATAGCTTATGAAGAACAATTGAGTGCCGGTGTACTTGAGATTGGGCAGCTTCTCCTTGAGCAGCTGATGTTGGTTATTGGGTTTAGATTGAAGGGCATCGTACCAATTGCGATAGGCCGCATAGGCCAGACGAACGCCACCGTTGTCTGCAATGTTCTCCGACTGTGAAGTTGACTCCTTTAGCTTTATTCCATAGTAGACATAACGGGCATATTGTTCCGTAAAACAGCGCTGGCGGGTGAGAAAGTTACGTGCTGATTTTTTGTCCCACCAATCATCGGCATTGCCGCGGTCATCGAAAATTCGGCCCATGTCATCAAAACCGTGGACGAGTTCATGGCCAATGAGCGTGGCCAGAGTGCCATACATTACGGCATTGGGATAGACTTCGCTCCAGAGGTAATATGGTTGCAAAAGTGCCACCGGCACTTTGATGACATTCTCCAAGAGAATATAGGCTGCAGAGTAACTTAGATGCTCATCTGCGTCGTTGGGTTTGGGAGGCTTGTAAAGCTCTTGACGCATTTGTTTCGATCCCAACATAAGTGTCTGGCGCACATTCTCAACATAGTCCTCCTCCTGAAGCTGAAGACCGGCAAAGTCCTCGGTGAAATTGAACTCAACGTGGGAATTTATCTGCAAGGTCATGGCATCTAGTTTCTTTTTGGCCAGCTCACGTGTCTCCGGCTCAATCCAGTCCAGCAACGTGCTGGAGCTGAGGGTCTGATTGAACGTGGACTTTAGCTGAAGCCACATGAGCTCAATCTCGTTGGAGGTGACATTGGTGTTGATGTATCGCCTATAAATCATGTTGTCTAGATTCTTGGCAAACCGCTTCTTAGTGAGGTCAATGCAGGATTGCTGTTGTTCTTTCATCGAATTTTTTGCGGTCTGGGCAAATTCGTTGATGAGGCGAAAGAATATGTAGTTGGCCACTGTGCGTTTGGGTGTGCGCGGAATCACTTCGACCAGATTCAGGTGATAGCGCGAATCGAACTCATAGATGGAACCTGAGAACTGTTCACCCAGGCTCACATTTAACAGTCGCTTTATGTCCAGGACAGGAGAATAACGCTTGTGCATTTCCTCTATGGTCATCAGTTCCGTCATCTCGCTCATATCCAGTCCCTCCCTCTCATCGATTAACCCCTTCGCCAGGTTCACCTCAAAGTCCATCAGCTCCATGGCTGTTTTCTTGGCCAAATTCTTTTCGACACTCAGAAATTGTTCCAATTTTCGTTGCGTCTTGTCCCGGTAGACGTTTCGATAACCTTCCGTGCTCTGATCCGTATACATGGCGCGAGTTTCCAAGGGAAACTCCTGTGGCTCTATATATGGCCTGTTCACTTGATTATCGGCAATGTCTCTAAAAATTGCTACTCCCAGAACAGGCTTTATACCATAGCTATAGCTTATGCGTGCTGTTGTTTCCAGCCAATCGAACTCGGCCTCCTTCCAGGCGGAGCCCTCCAGTACGGGCATCTTACCGAACTCTGCTATCAGCTGCCTCAGCTTCTGCTCATATTTGGTTCCTTGCAGTTCTTTCAGCCTCGTACAGGATTTGTAGAAACGTTTCACCTGCACATCCTCTGGCGTATCGTGGGTATCGACCTTGTTGCTGTTCAGCATGTGGGAGAGCTTTCGATCCAGTGAGTAGATAAGTTCATCGTATGTTGCCGTACTTTTAACGTCCATTGTTGTGGCTGGATTGATTTGGCCATATCGGCCACATGCGAATCCATAGAAATCTGAGCATGGATCAATGGACTCGTCCATGAAACTACGTATTTCGGCTGCCTTGGAAATTTTCATGATCTCCCGGTCATAGGTATTCTGCGGATTTAGATGAGTTTCCGGTTCACGGGGTGCTGCGTAGATGGTACCTAGAGTGCACACTATTAAGTGGCATATAAGATGATAATAGTGCGCTCGCATCTTGTACATTGTTTCCCGATGCCTTCACGGTGCCGGACTGTAGCTAACAACCAACAAGCTTGTGAACTCTGGGGTAAGATTGATTTCCGAATTTCTTATCGCCAAATGTGGTGTCGGTTGTGCCGAAACTTGCTCTGCTCTATATTATTTTTGTTCGCTGAATCCATTAAAAGTCCGCTTTTTCCAATCTCTAGGGGTTTGCGTATTATGGCTTTAATTTCTAAATGTGGAACTTTGACACTACAATAATTATTAAATTATAATTTCTTATCACAATAATCCTATCAGCCCTGCATAGAAGGAAGCATCCCCGACCATATAAAGTATACATATTCTTGATCAGCTTGACGAGCTGAGTTGATATAGCCATGTCCGTCTGCGTGCAATTGGTAACAGAAGAAAAAGTATAATTCCAGCTTTTTGATTCTGCTCCATTTAAAACATTGACAGAGAAAATTTTTAACGGCTTAGATATGAGTTCGATAACCTCACGGAATGTGCTGCAACACTTCACCAAAAAATATGAGCGGGAAAAGTGCGTCTTAAAAAATCGGCTAAAAAATACGATGCTTTCGCTCAAAATTAACACCGCTTCCCGACATTCAAAGGTATACTGGGTGTAAACGTTCAGTTATATCGAAATCAAGCCATTGAAGTGACGTCTCAGAGCACATGCTCACTTTTGAATGAATTTTTAAATTCTATTGCCGTGGGCTCTGGATATGAAGAGTCTGAGGAAAGAGGAAGAACCCGAGCTCAAATTGGCTACAACAGAAATTAATGGATATTCGCCGAAGCCAATAGATCTAAACATGGACATTATGAGCTATTGGGAAGAGAAAAAATTCACGTATCCGAGCCTGTACCGTCTGGTCAATATAGTGCATTCTGAGCCTGCTACCCAAGTTTCGGTGGAAAGGGCATTTTCAGCTCTTAAGCTAATAATAACGGATTTAAGATGCAACCTATCTGCAGAATCTGTTAAAAAATTATGTTTCTCAAATTAAATAAATGGAGTAGAACTTAATATCAAAAGACAATCAAATAAAAATCAGAAATAAAAAAAAAAATAATAAATCCATTAAGAAGTTTTTTATACCCTGATCATGAAGTTGTGCAAATGTAGGTAACAGGGAGAAGGAAACGAAGCATCAACAGCCGAGTCGATTTAGCCATGTCCGTCTGTCCGTCCGTCCGTCCGTCTGTCTGTATGAACGCGTCGATCTCAGAGACTATAAGAGATAGAAACCCAAATTTTTGCATGAACATAGGTGTATACCGTACCCTGATCGAGTTTGTTTCAGAATCGGATTAGCGGTTCTCAAGTTATAAGCAAATAGGTGAATCACCCCCGCCACCCCCCCTCCCACCCGTTAAAAAACATCGCCGCACAATGTTAGAGAAGAGAGAGAGAGAAAGGGAGGGAGCGAGAGAGAGACAGAGAGGGAGAGAGAGAAACTTAGAGATGAGTGCAGCAGCAGCACCGCATTCAGCTCCTACTCTAGGTACAGAGTATAAATATAGTCGGGCTTGACCGACTTTCTCACTTGTTATAAAAAAACAAATTGAAAGTTAATAATTATTTTTAATTCTTATTATTTAAATCAATTTAAACAATTAAAAATAATTTTATTGATAATTTTCCAAAAATAATTATTATTTCTTAACCTTTTTAACAAGAAGTTATAATCGTTACGGTCCCTGGTTCCTAGCTTAGCGAGCTCACTATTTAAGCCAGACTAAAGCAATTCTTGGTTCAGAGTAAATAATAAGGTTTTATTTATTACCCAATCATTCAAAATCGTTCATCGATTCGCTCCACAAGTGCACTCCGTCACAACTACACTGAGCAATCTCGCAATTAATCTACAAAGGTGGATACTGAAAATTGGCAGCTAAAATTTAATTGCTATTCAAAACGCAAATGTAATAAATACAATTAACTGCTCAAATATGCCTCCGAATGCCCCCTTTCTCAACGTGAACTGGCATCCAGTCAGTCCAGTCACGCACTCGCCGCTAATCTCGAAACCAACAGACAACAACGCAACCCCACCCAACTCAAGCCAGACCAGCCCAGGGTAGGGTGGGCGATAAGGCAAAGCTTTGACTTTGGCTCTCGAAAGTGCGTTGCCTTCTCAGTTAGTTGTCCGCAGTGTGTTCGCCATGAAGCACATTTGTTTTGCTCTGCTGCTACTTTATACTGAAGTCCACATCTTTGTCCAGGGCCACTTGCTCTCTCAGCCAAATGACGAGCTGTTGCACATACAGGCCCAGGAGCAGCTAATATCGCAGCACAATGATAGTTTGTATGTGCAGCGAGTGATGAGGCTTGCCAAATCCGCGGAGATGCGAAACTATATGCAGTCTGAGGTGGAGGCATGTGAGAATTTCTATGACTACAGCTGTGGCAATTGGGCCAAAATCAATCCGGCCAATGATGCAACTCCAAGGGAGACCAATTACGAACAGTTGATGGTGAAAGCCTATCGGCACAAGCAGCAGCGTTTAATGGAACAGCCCGCGAATGGGGATACTGAGGAGGAGGCTGTATTGAAGTTAAAGGAATTCTATGCCAGCTGCTTGCATTTTCAGAGAACCCCAAAGTCGGCTTACCGCCAGCAGCTGGCGCAGATTGTGGCCGAATTCGGACGTATGCCTGTGTTGGCTCTACCAGGTCAACAGTGGCCGGAAGAGGAATTTAAATGGCTGGAGACAGTGGCAAAGATTAAAGGAACGTATGGACTGGACATATTGCTTAGCCTGGAAGTGATTGAGCAGAAGGTTTATGTGGGCCAACCCAGGCAAACGTTGCACGCACCAGCTCAGCATATCCAGCAACAACTGGTGCAGTATTTGGGTGTAGACACAGATTTGGCCAGTAGCACTGCTCAGGAAATAGTCCAACTACAGGAATCACTTTCCAGGGGCATGCACAATCGCCCTGTGGTTGGCACTCTGGCTCGGTCACGTACTGCCGCAGAGTTGTCTAACACTATCTCCAGCTTCAATCTCACGCAATATGTGGAACTGATCTTGGAGCGTCCTCTGCTCCAGAATGAAACTCTGTACGAAATGGTGCCCAGCTATCAGACTCATCTGGGAGTTATAATTTCAGGCACCCCCAAGCAGTCAATGGCCAACTATATTTTCTTTCATTTGCTGCAACATTTCTTCTATGACCAATCCTCCGCAGCCGCGTCTATAGAGCAGTGCATGGCTGGGGTTAGGCAACACTTTCCCGAGTTGCTCGATCACCTGGCCTATCAACAATATGCTGACCCAGCCACTCTCAGTGATATTCAGGAGCTCTGGACGCAGGTCAAGCTAGGCTTTCGTCATCTACTAGAGACTTCCTCTTCGGATTGGTTGGCCCTGCTGACGCGTAGGCAACTAATGGAGCAGCTAAATGCCACCCAATGCAAAATAAAGGGTCATGACCAAGTAAATTTCACTCAACGCTATCAACAGCTGCAATTTAAGCCCCAGGATTATATCTTCAATTTGCGTGCAATACTGTCAGAGAATAGGTGGGAAGTTAGAAAAACTACTCCACTAACCACGCCCAGCTATGATGCCCGGGAGAATCTGGTCTTATTGCCATTGGCCCTACTGCAACCGAATTTCCTATGGTCTCGCTATTATCCGCGGGCCCTGCGCTTTGGCAGTCTGGGTGTACTGCTGGCCCAAACGCTGGCTCACAGCTTCGATGATCACTCTGGCTGGGACTCGCTCACTCAGGCGGAGTTTGGCAAGCGTAAGGCCTGTTTCAAGCATCAATATGCACGCCTGCGACTCGGTGGACAATATCTGGCGGAGAGCGAGCTGCAGTCCGAGAATATGGCAGACAATGTGGCTATTCAAGTGTCGTATCAGGCCTACAATTCCTACGTGGAGACACTGGCCACTTCTGCGCTGTCCTCGGAATCGCTGCCACTGTTGGATCTTACCCCCAGGCAACTGTTTTTCCTCAGCTATGGTCAACTCTGGTGCAATGATGTGAATGAACAGTTTCGGGATAAGCAATCGCTGCTCAATACACACACTCCAAATGCGTTAAGGGTGCTGGGAGCACTGTCCAACTTTGAGGCCTTCGCCAGAGACTTTAGCTGCGCCCCAAAAACCCCGATGAATCCCCTTAAGAAGTGTCGGTTGTATTAAAAAATAGTGCGAGAATTAGAAAGCAATAAAATACCACGATAAGACTGCATTGATTTGACAATAAAATATGAAAAATGAAGTATTTTGTTTAGAACGTATTTTGTTAAAAGGGTCACATTGTCGAGTTTTCTGAATTTAAGTACATCTTCTATATTTTGGAAACATTTAAAGCTCAGAAAATGATAATGGTTGCATAATTCGATTGAATTTGGATAAGTGACTTCGGAGAAATAGGGAGCTGGGATCAGAGGACATCGCAACTAAAACTACCCCACCCGATTAAAGTGTTTCAGAAAAACGCAGAAAAAATTGTGAGTTAAAGCAACTTATTTTCTTAACACACTTTTACTCACTGTGTAAGTGCCAGCTTTGCAGTCTAGTTGTGGCACTCAGAACTGAAGCTGAACCAGTACAATGTTTACACTCTTCTCGGTCTTTTCGACTTCAGAAATATCGGTTCTCGGATACCTCTATATCTAAATATATAACAAGTAATAATGTTGCGGTCGAGTGCCCCGACAGCAAAATGCCCTGTACCGGGTAATGCGGTTCCTATGGCTTTGCATTCATTTCATTATACCCTTGGAGAGGGTCTATTGAAATCGTCCGGATGTTTGTAACGCACAGAAGGAAGCATCTCCGACCACATAAAGTTTATATATTATTTATCAGCATTACGAGCTGAGTTGATATAGCCTTGTCCGTCTGTCCGTCTGTTTCTATGCTATCTAATCCGTCAGTTTTAAAGCTATCTTAACCAAACTTTGCACGAAGTCTTTTGGTACAAATACGCTGCACATTTGTCGGAACCGGCCGGATCGGATGACTATAGCGTATAGCAGCCATAGGAACGATCGGTTGAAAAAGTGGTTTTAGTGAGAAAAACTTTTTGTTTTCAATTTGCACAGATCAATATTATATACTACTACACAATTCTGTCAAGTTTGATTTAAATCGGACGACTATAGCGTATAGCTGCCATAGGAACGATCGGTTGAAAAAGTAGTTTTAGTGAGAAGAAGAACCTTTTTGTTTTCATTGCTATCGCTCCCAACCCTCGGATTTATAAGTTTTCTATGATTTCACATAATTTCACCGAGATTTATCAAAATCGGACAACTATACAGTATAGCTGCCATACAAAAAATAGGTCTGAAAAAAAGTCTTAGTGAGAAAAACTTTTTTGTTTTCAATGCTATCGCTCCAAACGTTGTACAGATCAATATTATATACTACCACACAATTCTGTCAAGTTTGATTCAAATCGGATTACTATAGCATCTTTTTTTAGATAGATGGACTTCATCTCCACTTTTAGACAAAGTAGTTGGGGCAGAGCTGCTTTCCTCATTTATTTGCAATTGATCAGAAGTGCATAAAATTCCTGAATATATATCTGTCAAAGCAGTTACACATATACCATTCTGTTGAGAGGCTAGCCTTACATTTTAACGAGGGTCTAAGAAAAGACCACATAGGAATGCATTATTTTCAAACAGACTGGTCTCGCGTTTTTCTTTTTCACTGAACAAAAGATTTGCTAACAACTATGCCGACCCCAGTCCTTATCGTCTAAACCAAGCCTGGGGCTTGCCGAGTTTTAAATTGAGTCTCGACGTATAGTTCTATATCATTCGGAATTGTCATGTCCGAAAGTTTGCTTTTCAAATGGCTATCTGGGAGACTCCACTCTCCTGGGGGCGCTTGTCAGGAGCCACCAGCCAGGCTCATTGACTCGTATGCAATTTTCACGTATGTATCTATTTAACATGCCATTCTGTGTGAAGTACATTAGATCTTACAAACTGTCTTCGCATTATCAGAACTCTCATAGCCCTGGTCAATCTTCCCATATTTCCCCCTAGCCGCAAATAAGGCAACTGAGACATTGATGGTTGCTTCTGGCATCCTCATCTCTCTTCCAATACGATTTGTGCGTAAGAGGTGCCCCCTGGCTACTCCCTCAACTATCCGTATTTCATAATCTGCATTTTTTATTGATGTTTTTAAATTTTCATCAATTCTCATAAACAATTCGCATCTGAAAACCGTGTTAGATTCACTGAAAAATCCCAAATTTGGCATTTTTTGGCGTTTTTTGGCATTTGTTGGCTATCTCAGCACACTAATTTGTTTTTAGGTTCCACACGCGTAATAAATGTCTTTTTTGTGCGCCCAAACAGTTTGGAGTACTCCGTACCGTGCTTAAGCCAGAAACTTTTTTATACTGTATTATAAATTTGCCCAAAAGTTTGTAACGGAAGAAGGAATCATCTCCGACCACATAAAGTATATATTTCTTGATCAGCATGACGAGCGAGTCGATTATAGCTTTGTCCGTCGTCTTGTCCGTCTGTCTGTTACGCGAACTATCCCTCAGTTTTGGAGCTATCGAGCTGAAACTTGCACGTTTCTTTTCTCACGCTGCAATTTCGGTACCGCCGACGGATACTACTTGTAGTGTAAAATGTCGTCGAAAATAAGTTTTATGATGGTAACTAGGTTTATTCTCAATATTATCGCTGCTCAAACACGGATCATGAGGTAATATGTATGTTTTAAGTTGATTTGCGAAGTTTGTGAAGTCGGGCTAACCGTTATGAGAAGCATAGGGGTTGAAAAAGTAAGAAAAGTTAAGTACTGTTTTATTTTAATGCTAACATTTAGCCAAATTCGTAAAAATCCGCCAAATCTAACTGCATTCAGAACGGAAACCGTACCGGTACAACGTTTTGGTTCTTTTCGGTCTTTTCGGTTTTAAAAATATCGGTTCTCGGATACCGGTATACAAAAAATTAAAAATATCGGTTCCGGTTCAAGTTCCGGTTCTGAGTTTCAATCGGTTCTTTTCCGTATACGGTGCCGGTTCCAGTTTAATTCCCTGATGGCAACCCATAAATATGAAGTGTAGACCAACAAATTTGCCAAATTTTCATTTGAGTACTTACGAAAGCGCTGACGTTGGTAAATAAAAGGTTTAGATTGAAAAGTTCAAAATATATTGTGAAATTTGCAAATCACGTGCCGAAAATTCGGTAAATTTCCAAAACTCTCATTGAAGGTTAAATTAATAAAGAAGACGAGTAAACTAGACGGTAAATAGGAATCCTCGAGAGATTTCTGTGTCACCCCCGTATATAAGATTCAACCTTCGGTTGAATTGGTTAATTATTTCCATTTTATAAAAAAATTGCTTAAAAATAAACTTTCAAGGTCATTTTTTTACCAAATTGTCCAGAATGTGACCTTAAAGGCAAACTTTTAGCCAGTTTTGTTAAGGAAATATGTCGCCTAAAAAATAGGTAACTTTTCCTAAACATTCGTAATGGCAGCTGAGTGAGTTCGATTCCCACTGCATGTGTAAAATTTTATTCCCTTGCAAAGGGAATTATAGACCAAGACATTTTAATATCAAAACCAAAAAATTTAAAACAAAACTAATGTAAGTTTTTTATACGATTATACCTTCAGTTTTTTAACAAAAAAATATTTTTTTTAAAAAAAAATTATTAATTTTAATTTATACAAAAAAAAATTTTTTAAAATTAAAATTTTATATTATTTTTTATTAATATTATTTGTATAAATTTTTAATTAAAAAATTTTTATAATAAAAAAAAAAATTTTAAAAAAATATATTATTTAACACAAAAAATATATTAAAAATTTTTTAATATTTGGGAAAGAAACACAAAAACGAAGACAGAAAACGGAAAAAAGACAAAAGATCAACCGACCGATATCAACAATATTTATTATAATTAATAATAAATAAATATATATTTTTGTTGCTTAAATCTTTTTTGTAATAACCTTTGCAAGGGTATAAAAAGATTTTAAAAATAGAAATATGTTTCCTAAGTAAATTTAAAAAAGTAAAAATTTATTTTTAGAAAAATTTTCTATTTTTGAATCTACTCTTCTCTTCTACTCTTAATAGCAGAAATTTTTTCTGGGATTGAGAAAAATAATTGTTTTAGGGTGAATTTCTAAAATTTAAGGCAATTTTTTTCTGAGTGTATCAAATAAAACAAACCGTTGTAGTTGTTGTGTAATTTAATTTTTTGTAAACTTTTAAAAAAGGACCCTTAAATAGAGGACTTGCCAGTACAAACGATATCAAAAGCTCGGAAAGAGATTTCTTACTAATTTTCGGGAAGAATTTTTTGCAGTATTTCAAAGGCTTGACACTTTCATAAAAACTTTCATGGTAAAACATACATTTGTTCAAAGATATAATGTGAAAGTATTAATTTTATAAAACTGCGCATTAAAGATTTCGTATTTATTAGAGAGAAGCTTGGCTTGGCCCCATTGGAGCTGTATAGCCAATTTTACATTACATTACATTAGTAGATAGCACACTTGTACTCCGGATCCATGGGAGCTTGCTGCGAGCAGTTAAAGACCCATGAAAATTCCTGAAAATTAGACAGAGATCCAATCACACGGTACATGCTTGGCGCATGGGTATCCGACGAGGCCACACTGGACTTGAACAGTGTCTGCACATCGTCGCACCAGATCTGGGCAAATCCTACAAAAAACAACTGACGGCTGTTGAGCTGCAGGTCCGGCAGCATCTCCTGCTGCAGTTCCGCCTCCGGCTGCTGTTCCAGCCAAAGTTGATAGGCCGCATAGGCCAACTTGACGCCTGCATTGTCGGCAATGTTCTCCGATTGCATGACACTCTCGGGCAGTTTGGAGCCGCCGTATTTGTAGGCATGATACTGTGCCTGAAAGCACTTGCGCTTCTCCTCGAACTCATATGTGGACCTGTAATCCCACCAGGGTGCCAAATTTCCCACCGCATCATAGTTGCGCCCATCATCATCGAAGCCATGGATCATTTCGTGGGCCAGCAGATAGCCCAAGGTGGCGTAGGTCAGGGCACGCGGATAGTTGGCATCCCAAAAATAGCGTGGCTGCAGCAATGCCACCGGGATGGTGATGTTGTTTTCCATTATGTTGTAGGCAGGAGTGAAGCTGAGAATTTGGGTGGCCTCCAGTGAGGTGGGGGGGCCATTCAGTTTCTCGAGGCTGCGCCTGGCCTGTGCCTTGAGTAGCTGCTGTACATTGGACACATAGTTGAGACGATCGATGGTGATTCCTTCAAACAGAGCCTCAAAGTTCTCTCCATCATAGGAATTAATATTGAGTTGCATACGATTCAGCTTGTCAATGGCCAGCTGGCGGGTGGAATTGGCTATCCAATCCAGTTTGTCACCGGCCAATTGCTGACGAAATACAGAACGTATCTGCTCCCATATCTGGTAAACCTCTGCTTCCGACTCCCGACTGCGATAGCGGGCGTAGACCACATGATCGATCAGCTTTCCAAAGTACTTTTTGGTCTTCTCCAAGCACGATTTGGGTGAGTCTATCAAATACTCCTGCAGCACTTGCCATAAGATGTAGTTGGCCAAAGTTGCAGTGGGTGTGGCCTTGATGGTGGCCAAGGCGTTGTCCAGGTACGACTCATCGAAGACATATACCACCTGTGGTACATTTTCCTGGCCCAATACCAAACCCAAGAACTCGGTCATGTTCAAGTCAGACTCGTACTTCTCCTGCAGCTCGTTAAGAGAGTACAGAGTCATTTGATCTTCTAGTGATTGCGCCTGATCGCCCGAACCTGCCACATGTAGCTTGCGTCCAAAGTGATGCAGCTGCTCGGAGGTTTCCTTGGCCTGCTGACTGCTTAGACCAACAAGTTGCTTCAAATCGTGGGCAGCACTCGCCTCATCCAGGAAATCGACTATGCGAGAGTTAAAACCAAATTCAAAATCCGGTGGACCGATATACACTCGATTCCTAGTGCTGTTCCTAATATCCCTCATGATATCCACGGCTAGGATAATTGATTTCCCATATTTGTGTTGGATGTCGGCCACCGTAAGCCACCAATTAAACTGGGAGGCATTCCAGCGTTCAGCAGCCAAAGCGGGCCATTGCCCGTACTCTCGATACACATTCTCCAGGGCCAGCTTGTAGTAAACATCATCGCGATGCACTTGCAAGCAGGATTGATGAAAGCGCTGCACCCTCAACTCCAGCTCCGACTCCAGACCAGTTGATCGTAGCAGCCGCAAAAGACGTCTATCAAAGCCCTTGGCCAGGAGCTGAAATGTATCCGTCATGATATTGGACAGCAGCTGGGCAGGATTGTGGCGATGCCAGTTGCCGCAGGCATAGCTATAAAAGTCATCGCAAGGCTTGATCTTTGGATCGAACATGGCCTTGATTTCGGCCACTTTGGATTGGCGTATGATACGCTTGGCATAGTCCGTGGTTAGGTCATCGTGGTCAGTGGGCACAGCTTGGGCTATAACAGCCGCCGCCAGGCACAGCAGCAGCGGCTGGCAATTGAAAACTCGTCTTAACATAATCTCGCCCATACTTCGACTGAGACGTACCCAATCTGTGTTCGGTGTGGAGGCCAAGCTTATCAGCTCGAGAGCTGGGGTAGGTCACACAGAGCACAGTCAGACGATAACAACAAATCTTAGCGTGGGTCGTTCAGCTAGCTTGTCATGTTATATGCTCCAACTGATTCTAACCACTTGCCTTCCTCTCTTTACAGCCATTCCCATTTTTTACATACTTGCCATTGTGCCTGGACTCATGCCCTGGGACAGTGGTTACAAGTTTCTGTCGTTTTGCCATGTCTTCGGTTCGGTGGCCCCCTGGTGCGGCAGCTTCATCTACCATCTGTTCATGAACATTGAGAATGGCGAGAATGTTTACTACACGCTGCTCAAGCTCGACATGGTTGGCATCTGGGTGAGCCAGAGCTTTGGTAAGTTTAAGATCCCTTGTGACCCATAAATAGAACGCATGCCCAACGGAAAGTGTTTATTATGAATTGACCTTAGTATATGCTGCACTTGCGTGAAGGATTCATCTGGCTATTGTTACGACACTCAAAGACATTGCTGAATTCCTGCAAATTAGCCATAATGGCAAAGACACGCACTTCGTCCGGTGCATGGAGATCGGAGATCAAGTAAGAGTTTCTTCGCTCCGGCCAAATGTCCGAGCATAAAGTCTGAGCCAAACTAAGAAAGAACAGCTGTGGCGGTGTGTGCTTTAAATGTGGCAAGGTTTCGGCATCCAAGGCCTGGCCGTGGGTGGCCTGCTGCAGCCAGTTGGTGTAGGCGGTGTAAGCGGTGCGAACGCCTATATTATCAGCTATGTTCTCATCCTGAAACTCCATTTTGGGTAACTTTAGATCATTATAACGCAGCTCACTGAACTGCTCCACAAAACACAACTTGCGCTTTTTAAATTCCATTTGGGCTGCCTGCGTCCACCAATCCCGTAGATTACCTTTGCCATCGTACATGCGGCTATAGTCATCGAAGCCATGTGCCAGCTCATGGGCTAGGGTGAAGCCCAATGTGGCGTAGTTTAGGGCTGTGGGGTAGACCTCATCCCAGAAATAGAATCGCTGCATATAGCTGGGTGGCAGAATCACTCGATTGAGCTCGGTTATGTAGAACGGTGAGTGGGTCATGTCTTCGTAAAAGTTGGGATTCGAAGGTCGCTGCAAGTCATCACGCAAGTTAAGGGCTCGCATCTCTAGCAAGCGTCGAATGTTACCAAAGTAGTCAGCCGAGCTAATGATCAACGATCCGTAGCGCTCCTCAAAGTCCACAGACTCAGCTCCGGCTATTTGAAAGGTCATGGAGTTTAGCTTGTTCAGCATTTCTTTGCGTGTGTCCTCCTCCAGCCAGGCGACAGTGGGTTGCCTGATCATTTCATCGAAAGTCCACTTCAGCTCCTTCCACAACTGCCTCAGGCTTCCAGGAATGTGAGGATTCCGCTGCTCTAGCAACCGATAGACCATATGATCCACCACATCTGGCAGCAGTTGGGCGGTCTTTTGCACACAGAACTCCGGACCCGGGCCCACCTCAAAATCTTTGAGTAGTGTGGACAGCATATAATTGGCCAGCACCGTTTTGGGTGTCCGGGACAGGACCTTCTTCAATTGCCATAAATAGCTAGCCACCTGCTCATACACGGGCAAGTGATACTCATGACCCAGCCACACTTGCACAAAGTGTGTTAGGTTCAGAGATGGGCCATAGGTTTCACTCAAGCTACTGAGCATGCTCAGACGATTCCTCACTCGAGGATCATGTTCCACGTGCTGGTCCAGGCTGCCCATAGCCAATTCTCTTTCCACTCCGACTATCTCCTGGGCTGTGCTATGGGCCAGCTCTGCCGACAGGCCCAACATCTCCCTCAACCTCAGCTCCAATTCAAGCTGATGGACCAAGTATGCCGATTCATCCTTCGTGCTGATCAGATCATTCCTTTGGCCCAAATACAAGCGATTTATCTGAGAGTTAACATAGTCCGGTGCCACCTGCACACCCAACAAGGTGATCTTGCCATAGTGCCGCAACAGCTTGGCCATCAGCTCAATGGCATTGAACTGGGACTCCCGCCAGGCATTACCCTCCAGAGCCGGCATACCTCCAAACTGCCGGAGTACTTGAAGCAAATGGGCTCGCTGATCCGATCGAGCTGTTGAATTGAGGCACGATTCGTGAAAATATTTGATGCGCGTCTCCATGGGACGATCTGTGCTTAGTCTGGGTTGCTGGAGCAATTGCTTCACGCGAAGCAGGTAGCCCGCATTTAAGGTGTGATAGATGCTCTGGTCAGCGTTCAATGTGGCTGGATTTATTTCACCGTAATTACCACAGGCATACGCATAGAAATCCTCACAAGGATGCACTGAGGTGTTCATCAGGTTGCGCATCGCAGCCGATTTCCCATAACGCAAGATCTCATGAGCCAGCGGTGTGCTGAGCTCATCAAATACGCCAGCCTGGATGCCACCAGGTGCCGCAGCCCAGAACAGAACTGACATGATAAGACCGAGCCAAGCGGAAGTTGGGATTCTCTCCATCTTGTACGAATCTCGCTGTTGAACTGAAATTTTAGATTTGACTAAGCTTATTGCCATCGTATCAAAGTGTCACTCTCCATTGTACTCCCTCTCTCTCTCTCTTTTTGTTTGCAGGTGCCTTGCCCCTGGTGACGGCCACAACGCTATGCTTTACGCCCATACTGAAGTGGTTAATCATTTTCTCCTATTGCTTGCTCTCATTGTGGGGCCTGTACAAGGTAAGACTGACTGCTCCATCCGGTCCAAAGTGATCCTTGGTTCTCAACGACAAAAATAAAGCGACACAATCTTACACTTGGAAAAACTTTGATATAACAGCACAGATTTCTGATCATTTTAACCAGTGCACATTGGGCCAGAATTTCAAAATTCGGGGGAAAATAAGAAAATTAATTTTTAGAATTTTTTGAAATTCATTTGACAAACTGAAGTTGAGCACGTTTAATCGGAAATATCCTCTATTTCACCCAATTAAACCGCATCGATGGCTAGCCAGCGACCGAAGGTCTAGTTTCGGCATGCGTTCGGCTCGTGTATGTGTAAATAGCGAAATGTCCGTTGACAATCGCTGATTTAAATTACAACTCGAATTTCTGCAGGTAGCGCCAAAAACTAAGCTGCAAGGTTTAGTTTTTATATCCGTTACTTGTAGTGTAAAAATTTATACTAAAGTCGTGAAAATGTATGTAACAGGCAGAAGAAACATTTATATAGATTCTTGATCAGCATCAACAGTCGAGTTGATTAAGACCTATCCGTTTTGTCCGTCCGACCGTCTGTCTATAAGAACACCTAGATCTCAGAGAATAAAAGAAGTAGCGACCAAATTTGAATTGTAGACTTCTATTGTCTGCACGAAGATCAAGTTTGTTTCAAATTTTTGACACGCTCACTCCCGCCCAAACAATAAAAAATTTTAAACAAACATTTATATTCAAAATATCTATAACACAGCCCAACAGTGTTTTTGGTGCAGGTCTATTTTTATCTGATTATGTTAATATTGATTGCACTGAACAAAACTGTATCATTGGTTTAGTTCCATCAGCTCTTGTTTCCAAGATATGGCGGAAAAACGAAAAAGTTGAATTTTTGGCACTCTAGGATTTATGGAGGCCACACTAGGCAAAAATATGAGAGTTTATGAGCTATGTGTGATAAAGTACATATCAATTCATTTTTAAAAATCCAAGGCGTTTTTTAAGTTCAGCGAAAAGTGTGTAAATTGGCCTCTAAAGACAGACATTTTTCGATTTATAGCATTTTTATCAAAATAAATCATCCCGTTCAGGCTAGCGCGGTTCTTGGATTAATATATTCGCCATCTGAGCATATAGTCCAACATATGATCTAATTTTGTGATTTTTATGGCATTTTAATCTGTTTATTTGGCAAAGTTATCGCCTGTTAAGGACGAAAATACATATTTAAATTTATGAGAGGAAAACTAGATTGTCAGTAAAAAAATTTATAGGAACTGTGAAAAGGCTACTTGTTTCAAAATAGAATTTTAACCTCTACATGTAAACATATAACACTTAAGGGCTAATCAAGTAGCCTCTTTGCAGTTCCTATACAGATTTGGAGTGACAATCTAGTTTTCCTCCCATAAATTAAAATATGTATTTTTGTCTTTAGCTGGCTATAACTTTGCCAAATAAACTGATTTGAATGCTATAAAAATCACAAAATTAGATCATATGTTTGGCCATATGCTCAGATGGCGAAAATAGTTATCAAATAACCACGCTAGCTTAAACGGGATGATTTATTTTGATAAAATGCCATAAATCGAAAGATGTCTGTCTTTAAAGCCAAATTAGACACTTTCCGCTCAACTTATATAGCGCCTTTGATTTTTTAAAAATGCAGTGATATGCTTTATCGCAAATAGCATATAAACTCACATATTTATGCATAGTGTGGCCTCCATAAATCCTGAGTGCCAAAAATTCAACTTTTCGTTTTTCCGCCATATCTTGGAAACAAGACTGATGGAGCTAAACCGGAACCAGTTTTGGAATCAGTGAGCATAAACTTATCATATTTTTAAATCAATAGGGCTGCACCTCACAAAGTTGGTCATTTTGTTGGCCTGTGTAATCCCTCAACTTTTCATAAGGATCGGATAATAACCAAGTCATTAAAATGTTGCATACTTTTCGGCTATCCCTGAGTAACGGGAATATCAAGTTGAACCTGACATTGATTTCGGAATCTTACGATTACCAGTAAAAATAATCGTTGTGTGAGTAAAATGATTCTATTTTTTATCTGTGTTACTTTTTGACACTATGACGAGTAATAATCATGGCATCGTACGAGTATAGTCACCAACTTACTATGTTTGGTTGAAAAAAATTAATTTAGGGATTGCAATCGTTGTTGGTTTGCGCATAGCGATAGCCCCGCATGTAGGCACTCACACATAGTACAAACCAGAGCGGGCAAAGTAACGAAACGAAACGTTTCTGAATCGTTTCGTTTCTTTCTTTGCACAGAGCGAAATACTAACAAAACCCGAGAAAATGTAACTCTAAAAAAAATGAGTTCTGTTCAGTTTGCGTTCGTGAGAGGAAACTAAACGTAAAGCGAAATGCGCTCATCTTGATTTGCGGACAAAGGGAATCGGAACGATATGCAACGAGCGCGAATAGTTCGGAAACGTTTGCTGCTCAATTTGTATACACTTAGTTGTTTTTTTTTTCTGTTGCTTACTTCTTTGTTTCTCTCAGCTTTGTTGTTTTCGTTTGCTTTTATTTTATTTCTTCAATTCAGCAGCTGAAGTAGAACTAAAAGCCGATCATTCCGCAAACGATTTCTTAGTATACGTTTCGTTCCGAAACGTTCCAAGGCAGTGCAGCTGTCGGGAGAACAATATTCCAATCGTTTCGTTTGCGCTCTTCGGCAATAAAAAGTTAGTGGTTTCGTTTTCCCTGACTATAGTAACAGCTACAAAACATATGAATAGTTTCTTAGCTTTCGCGAACGGTTCGTTAAACGTTTCGTTTGTTTGCCCGATCTGGTACAAACCAAAGTATATTTCAGTGGTCCTGGGCGGCAAACACACTTGGGAGTTCACACCGAATGCTTGCCGAAGTCTTGCACCACTGAGTGACACATGAGACATTTTCCTCTATTCTTAAGGAGCCCTGGTATATTCCAACAGCAACTTCGTATGTTCTCTTTCTCTTCTCTTTCTCTCACATACCTCTTGCAAAATGGAACACAACAACAAATATGTATGAGTGGTCCTTAGCGTAGATTGTGTTGTTGGCAACGAATGGTTTTTAAAAGACCACCATTTTTCCAAATTCGATTTTATTTTCACAACATTGCTACGGACTATAAAGGCATTCATACTAATAAACATCCCATCTTCCGTTTTGCTTTCTGATAATTGTAACTCCTGGAAACGTGGGTACCATCGACACATCTTTTTTTGGGGGAGAGCCTACTTTGGATCCCGAAAACTTTTTGACCAGCCCTCGCACTCACAAATTTTTAATTTTGTATTTTTTATAATGAATTGTACAACCAAATACAAAAAACAGAGATACAACATCTGTTCCCGATTTCTTTCCACGAATTTAAAAAAAACGTAAAATTTAGCCCTCTAGACCAGAAGAGAGCCTTAAAGTGTTAATTTTTACAGAATTTAACAAATTTTAGAAATTAAATGATTATTTTTGATCAAAACGATTACGATGCCTACGATGCCCATTTGACAGCTATTATTGGGTGCCACAGAATTCATAGCGATTTGGCTTCAGCGATTTGCCAAATCGCTGAAATATTTTCGCCATGCCACAGAACTTCGAGCGATTTCATTTTTTAAGCTGGTTCACAAACCCTTTCGAACTTGACTGCATAGGGTAGACACCCCGAAAGTGCAAATTAGATTAAAACTTAAATGCGGTTTTTATTATATTTTGAAATGTAGCTATTTGTTTAGTCCTTTTTTTACAAAACAAACTTAATTTTCTTTAACTGAGTTAAATATTTGTTATTCCCACACAAAAAAATTCAAATTTTCCGCCCGCAAAATAAAAATGTGCCGTAACTCTAGTGCTGTCGGATACGAGAGACGGCGAACGTATATTAAGGCAAAGTTTTGCTTTAATTAAATAAATGCCTCTCGCACGACAGATGGCAATCGACGATTAAGGGAAGAAGCAAATCCGTAAGAAAGGCTAGGAGTGCACCCTCTTTGATCCGCATCGGACCGTCTTTCTAAGTCAGACGATATACGTAGGCAAAATCATAAGGGTAATGATGCTGTGCTCCAAAATAACATTGGGCCGGACACGCATTATTCAATTCAAGCAATCGGAGGAAAGGTTGGCCAGACTTAAAGTCAGTTCTTTCCAGGCTGCAGCCGCAACTTCCATGTCGCCCATTGTGACATTGGGGGCCAAGTCTTTAAGCTCCTTCATAAAAGCCAAGCAAATTTCGCTCTGGACATCTGTTCGATGCTTTTCCCTTTATAATTAATTTTATAACAATTTCGGAAGAATAATAAAAGCCAACATTTGAGCGGCTTCTCGTCATTACTTTGGCGCCGGCGTTGCCACTATATTCAACTCAGATTGACAGCAATCGACTTACAAATTGCACAATAATTAAGCAAAAGATCAACGGAAAAATTATTGCTAGTTAATCTAATTTTTTTATCTTTGTTTTAACACAAAAATCGATATTGTATTAACTTTAAAACGAAGTTCGATTAATTTCGAAATTCAAATGTTAAAAGGTGGCAACACTGTAATTCTAGCGATTTGGTGAGTTGCAGTGAATGACCAATTTCACTAGCGAATTGACTAGCGATTTTACTAGCGATTTAGTAAAATGCTTATTTAATAAACTTAACATGTTAAATATTTAATTTTTTTGATGTATATTATTTACAAATTGAACACCCTTGAAGACTCTATAAGCCTTATTTTTATTAAAATGGATTTTATCGTCTTTTTAAGAAAATCGCCGACTCAAGAGTGCGCGATTTGCAAATCACTCGAAAACATGCTCTGTGGCAGGGCGAAATCAAATTCGAGCGAATTTAGAGCGAAAGTGAATTCTGTGGCACCCCTGATAATTAGAAATGTCAAAGCCAATGACTCTGTCCTCATCGTAATGAAAATACTCAGATCTGTTCCTACTTTCGACTTCGATCAAATCATGAGGTATCGGAATTGTTCCTCTTCTAGAGCCGGACCGTGTTATTCAAACTTCCAATTATATTCATTCGACACCCTAAATTGTTTAATCGTTTCAGTTTCCAAAACGTGAACAAGCCAGTCTTGGACACCTTTAAGAAACAGCCGAACATATAAACATTAAGGGGGTATTCTCCAAGTGCAAAGTTTTATTTTCGATTTTTTGGTTGCATTTTTTTTATAGTTTAGATATATGAGAATAACGCCCCAAAGGGATTTTTTGAAATTCGAAATACTTTAGAAGATATAGCCTTCTTGGTCGACCAATGTCTTCGATAACACAAGCAATTTTCAAATTACTTCAAACGCATTTATCTCGAAAGCACGTTATTCGAACTGGCGGCTACGATATCTGTAGTTACCCAGAACCGATTTTGATGACCAAAAATCTAATTTTAATTTTTCAACGGCCGCCATTTTGTCCAAAAAAATAACAAAATTTTCTTCGAGGGTCAGACCAGAATGACATCTATACTGATTATAACCCCGTTTTTAGTTTTCGAATAAGATTTTTCTTAAAAAAAGTTTCAAAAAACAGCCTCGACATGGAGAATACCCCCTTAAAGTTAATATGTTGCATCTATGTATTGTACTTTCTTGTACGATTTGGTTAGATTGCAAGCCCACTGTGCATTGGACATAAAAATGATCTTAATCTTTAGTAGTTATATAAATACATATGTTAATATTTAAATCAAATTCAATCTTGCTCACCCACACAGGCTCTGACCGCCAGTTCACCCTGGCAGCGTCGCCTGTGCTTTGCTTTACCCTTCGCCATGCGCTCCATTCTGACCTTTATGCGCATCCGTGGAATGGTGGGCGGCAGTCATATGGCCCTTTCCCATGTCTACCTGCAGGTGCGTATGTCCAGGCATTCCGAATAACTAACTCTTGCTATTTTTACTAAACTTCTTGGCTGGCCTGTTGTCTGTGCGTGTGCGTTTGCGTTTGCGCATAGGTTGAAGTTGTAAGTCTCATTTTCCTATGAATGTATGAACTCTATGGATAAAAGACATACGCATATGGGCCGAGCAGCGGCTTACACACAGAGATGTTGCACCACGACCCCCACTCATCCATTCCCATTCTGTCATCTGTTTTGCCTGTTGCAGGACGGTGTTTCCATATTGGGCGGAGCCATAGGAGCAATGCGCATACCTGAGAAATGGTTTCCCGGTGTGGTGGACTTTTATCTGAACTCACATAACATCATGCATGTGCTGGTTGTGGTGGCTGTCTATTCCATGCATAAGGTAGACCACAAACGCTTGAATAAATTATCAATTGTGTACATATCGGTTACTTTTCCGCAGGCCACCATCCAGGACTTCGAGTGGATGTCCACGCAGACATGCAATTCGTTGGCCAATGCCACGGAACCGACACTGGTCCATCATGTGGAGCTATGACCCGTTTATTGGCTTCTGATTTTACTGCTGCCGCTGCCATTGATGCTATTGACGCGCCGACGTGGGCCAATGCCGGGGACTGGTCGAAGACGTGCCCTAAATTTAGGGTGAAAATGCTGACTCTGACTCTGTATACCGTGTATAAATGGAGCGCATACATATATATAGACACATCTTTAGGCTTAGGACATACAAACATACATCTAAATATGTATGAGTACATATGTACGAGTACTTCGACTGTGGTATTAAGCATTAAGGTTAAACGTTAAAAATTATAACAAATCTGTCAAGATTTCCAGGTTACGTGGGGCGGATCAAAATGACAATTTATTCGAAATTAGAACTCTTCATTGTAAAAACTGTAGTTTAGATTTTGCCCTGATTTGGTTTGTCAAACTATTACCGAAATCGAAAACTAGAAATATGTATAGACTTTGAGATAATCAAGTGAGTCGGCTGTAGATCTTTGTGCTCAAACGATACGCAAACTGAAGGTCTCATTCAGTTGCGCTCTGGACTGTTTGTATAACATTTTTTTTTATATTAAGTGTTAACTTCTCCCAATTACTTCGTAGTAAGTTCATGCTTTATTTTTCTACAATGCACAGCAATACTCAATGAAAGTTCTAAGTGCTCTAAAGCAATATCCTCTTTAAAATTTATTTTCGATAATAAAATTAGAATTATTTTTATCCTAGAAACCAAATATTTTGAAACTACCAACTAAATAGTTTTTAAAAAACAAGATGAAACTGAAATTTGAATTTCCTAGTCTTCTTTTAATGCCATGAATATTATGATAATTTCCAGCTAAGGTTTTGAATTATATGAGTATTACCTGTACCAAAAAAGTCTTAAAAGATTTTTAGGACATCAAATCGAATCGTACAATGTGGCAACCAACTTAATTTTGAAGCCTTAATAGGCTTTCGTTTTTAGTACGTGTCGTTTCGCTGTGTAGTGTAAACAACATAGTTTTTGTGTCAACTTTTGGGCCAACAAAACACAATTTGCGGGAAAGTTTACTTTTCTGCTAAACAGCTAAACATCTCAATGGCTGCAATAAGCTTAAGGGGGACCAGGCATCCAGCTCATAAAATTATACGGGCCGCCCGGCCAGCCGGGCGTGGTATACTATGAGCTGCTACAACCTGATGAAACCATCACAGGGCAACTACCGAACTCAATTGATGTGTTTGAGACTAGAATTAAAGCAAAAACGGACAGAATACGAACAAAGTCACGACAAGGTAATTTGGAACGCTGAAATGAGAAGTTTTACACCGTTTACCGCCCCTTCCGATTACTATTTTTCGTCGATGACGCATGGCCTTGAGAATCAACACTTTAGCTCATTTCAAGAACTCCAAAATTGAATAACTTCAAGAATTGCATTAAAAGACGCATATTTTTTTCGAGAGGCTATGCAAAAATTACAAAAACAATGGTAAAAATTGACAATAATTTGAAAAATGAACGAATGAAGGAATGAAATGAAAGGATCCCTTAAAACTTTTTTGTACAGTTGTCACTTGGTTACTGACTTGAAGTTGAAAGAGTGCGGACTCATAAGCCTTATGAAAAATTAATAAATCAATAATTGTGAAGTATTTGCTGCTAAAAATTTCATAGTTTTAATTCAATTTTCAATTCTCAAATAGCCCACAGGGCAAAGGAGTGACCACAGCTCCTTTCTTATAAATAAAAAAAAAATATTGTATTGAATATTGAAAATAATAACACCCTAAGCTTACCTACAAAAATTATATTAGAAATTAATTTATTTTTCAACTCAATTTTATACTTAAAATCAAACAAATCCAACTACTTATATGCAAGTGTTTCCCAGAAATGTAAACGTTAGCAGTAGGAGATGGAAAGACATTACTGACCAGGCCATAGCCAAAGTATATTTAGACAATCTGCTCGTTTTCTAGGTAAATATGTATAATTTCCCAATTAACACTGAATGTTCGCTGTCCAATCAGTGTATGCACCGGGTTCTGATGGAGTACCTGGTTGTGTACTTAGGTACTGTGCCGATGCATTTTGAAAGCCTTTCATAATTGTTTTAACTTGTCTGCTAAGTCATCCTCCTTCTTTATGTTATGTAAGGAATCTTTCATTCTTCTAATTGGGTTATTTTCGAGTTACAATTCCATAAGTTTGTCCATCTTAAATTCAACATTTGTATAGTTTCAATATAAATATAAATCTACGGTTTACGAAGTGTCACAGAAATCTCTTCCAAAACACAACCACCAAGGAAAAAAAAAAGACGGGGTGCGCGGCCCAAACCGAGGGTCCCGCCCGAGCGGGGGAAGAGCAGAGCGCCCCGGGGGTGTCCGGGCCGGTCGCAAGAGACGCAAACTTAGAAAAAACGGTCGACCGAGAGGAAATCAAGTGGAGAAGGTGGAATTAGTATCCTCCCCTCGGCGGCGGGCGGGGAGGTAACGCCAAGGGGCGGGCGGACCCGGACTGCTATTCCATTCAACCCAAAACCAATTCTCGGTGTCACAGAAATCTCTTTCGGTTGGTTTCAAATCTATCGTGTTTTGTCGGAAGATTTAGCTAAATTCACCAACCAAACAATTTCGATATGCAAAATTTGTTTTGGAAATGTGAACAACACTATTTTTCTGGATAGGTTGCATCAAATTAATTAAACATTTTATTTGTTTTAATATTAATATTTGTGTTTTAATAAAAACTCTCCTAATGCTGCGTAATAATTAAAACCTGCCAACCACAGCGCCGTCAAGTTATGGAGTCGCCATCTGTGTACCAACATTGGCACCAACAAGGGCTTAGAGTTGTCAAGTTATATTTTATGATTGGCGCAAAAATATTTTTTAAATTTTGCATCTTATTTTTGGAGAATATGACTTAAATTTGAATTATAATTTAAAAATGCATCATAAAACATATAACACTATCAAAAAATTGCATTTAAACATCAAATTAACTCATAACTAGAAGATGGGAAATTTTTTTTGCGAGAAAGGGCAACCCTGTTAACAGATTGGATAGAAATGTCCCATTAGCATGGACACAAACCTTCCAACTCGATTTTCATATAAGAAAACGAAATCTCTTGAAGTTCTGGGACACCGACGGATTTTTCGAGCGTTTTGCAAACCAACCAAGGCCAAAATCTCTAGAGATTTCTGTGACACCCCCGAATATGTAAACTAAATTCTTACAAATTAAAAAAAAATCTGGTAATTGCAAAATATCCCGACGGATTCTGAAAGTTTGACACAAAAACATAATTTCCATATTTTTTCGGAATTTTCGTTGTAGATAAACCCATGGCAAGAGGCCTCTGTAGTTCGAAAAATTGACTTAATTCTGGAATTGTGGGAAAACTTCTTTGTTTGTGGCGGTACCTAAGCCAAAATTTAAAAGTTTTCGGGGGTGCCACAGAAAGCACTAGCGATTTTCGTATCTACGCTTGTATTTTATAATAAAACTGCTCGAATTTATATGAGAAGAGGCACCAAAAAGCACGCCCACTAGATCAGATGGTGAATTAGAGCAAAGATTTATAGATATTATAGATGAAGCATCTGAAATAAAAAGTGTTTGTTCGTGGGAGCTGACATTGGATCCCAATTTTTGCTTTTAACTTCACTTATGAGGATCTCTATTTAATTTGCGGGTTCGAATCCAGGTTGAGGCAAGATTAATTTAATTTTTTTTTATTGTTAAAATTTTTTTATATTTGTTTTTATTTTTTTTTTTTGCGGTTATATGAATTTTTAATTTTATTGTACTTTTTAAAAAAGAAAAGAAGAGTCGCTCATTCGTCGCCAGGGCTAACAACAAAATCGCTGGGCCACACGATGTCGCCATGGCAACATTAGATGTTGCAGGGACGAAGACCATATCCGAAGCAGCGGCTTTTATTTCACACAAACGATAAAAAAAAATCTGGTCTGCACCTGGATTCGCACTCATGGCCTTCCTTACATGAGATAAGAGTCTATCCCTCAACGCCATTGAAACCTTCGGCGTTAGTCGAAAAAATGTGAACCTCATTTGGCTTGATGCTCTGGCGTTGTCGTAAAAATGTAAACCTTATTTGCTTTGATGTTGAGCAATGTTAAAATCGAAACTAAGTTGACCTTGGCAGCTGTGAAAGGCTTGTTATATTTTTAGATTTTTTTGTCTGTACCCCAAACGAAAATCAAAAAGTTTCTATGAGGCGAGGCATCTATTATATGTAGTATGTTATTTAAATAATCAAATCTACTTGGCTTTGTATAGTCGATTTCAATTCACTTCATTTTCGCCATCTCATCTAGTAGGCGTGCTTTTTCGTGCCTCTTCACATATAAATTCGACCGTCCTCCATAAAATATGTAAAATTCAGAAGAAACACATAGCTATTTGACATCAGCAACCAGTTGGATGAAAATTTCTTTTATGAAAATCTCTTACCCTTTGTGAGCTACAACCATCAAATTATATAATTATCAGTTCTACATGTTCCCCCACAATATATTTAGCTTTCAGCACAACTGCTACATTTTATCTAGTAGCTGCCCGAAAAAGTGTTGGTACATTGTAAACTGAGATAGTTCTGATAACACTGCGCAACACTAAAAAGTTGATAGAAATCGAGAGAAGGGTCTGATGGTAGTACAAAAACCTTCGGTGGGTTTGGTCTGTTTAGCTGCCGTATTCTTTGTACAATGTGAATGTTTTAGTGACCTTTTTGATATTCACTCGTAGAACTTTTTAGCAGGCTCTAGGTCATTAAGTTCTGATTTTATAACTATTTAACTTAACTTTATGTTATGTATTGTTTTAAGCTTATGATTGGGATTTCTCTTCTTCTTGATTGGCTATCACAACAGTTTGACGGTCTCGGCCGGTGCAACTAATACCCGACAGTCGCTTCTACTCCGTGCGAGCTGGCACCAGTTTTCACACCAAGCTCGGAAATGTCTTTACGCACCTGGTCGTTCCACCTTGCCTTGTCCCCGTTCTTTCGCATTCCTCTAGATGACTGTTTTTGCTGGAGCTTGTTCATCCATACGGGTAACATGTCCTAGTCAGCGCAACCGCTGTTCCTTTATGTTCTTGACTAGACTAGTGTCCCCATAGGGCTCATACAGTTAGTCATTCCTCGCCAACTTTCAATGGTCCATAAATCCTCCGAAGAGTCTTTCGCTTGAAAATGTCAATCGCCGCTTCATCCGCTGATGATATTACCCATGCTTTTGCGTCATATTGTAATACTGGGGTGATAAGCGACTTGTATAGCGCTAGATCTCTGCTCTTGAACTCCCTACTGAGCCCGGAGTAGCATCTGTTTGCGAGCGTGATTCTCCTTTGGATATTCAGGCTTATATTGTTGTCGCCGGTTATCATCGTTCCGAGGTAGACAAAGTCCTCTACAATCTAAAAGTTGTATATAACAAATTTTCCAGGACGCGTAGAGTTCACACAGGGTTTTTATACTACCATCACACCCTTTTTTTGAGTTCAAAAATGTTTCACAGTGTAATCACTCCTTGCTGCTTTATAAATTGTCTATAATCGGTTTTCCAACTAACCTACTAAGTACTAGAATCCAAAGAGTTATAATTTATGTTCTAAGTGCATACAGGTAGTCACTTGGTCTGTCTCTCCTCATCAATGATCTTCTGTGCTTATGACGCCGATGATGTGAGATTATGTTTAACATATAAAGATTTGGAGTCTCGCTACAATTCATAAATAGATTTAGATGAATTTCGGTCATGGTGTAGGAATAATCTCATTACGTGTCTAATAGTGCTAGTTATAGTAAACGAAGTGAATGATTAAGGGATTATCAATTCAAATTTGACTGTCATGTTACTGCTACTTTTAAAAAGACTTTGAGTGTTCTTGGGTTTATTAAGCTGTGGTCGATTCTTTACACTTCTGTCCGATTCTTGAGTACAAAACATGTGAGTTGTCGCCACAAAACTTGGGCCCATTAAGATAGAATTGACTCGTGCAAAAGCAATTCATGTTGTCTGCTCTTGACCATCAAACTCTATTACACTTCTTTTAATTAACCTTTCCTTCTTAATGTTTTGCTTTAACCCCCCAACTCTGGAACTAAATCTTGCATGAACCGCTTAAACTGCTATTTTAACTTCCTAACCTTCACACCTTTCGAAATTTATCTAACTTTTATTGCTTATTACTTATATTGGAGCACCGTCAATGTCAATTAATTGTCACTTCAGCACGAAAGTAAGAAAACTGGTCGTTCACTAGATCGTGTGTGATATTACTTAATGTGAGATAGTGAATACCCTCATGTTTTTAATGAATCGTTTGAGTTTCATATAGAATATCGTTTTAGTAACAATTGATCCGCCCCCGCACCTACTTGATTAGGATTATTTCACTGATGTTGATACATATGTACCTCATTATGCTTACAACAGACATCTAATTTTCCAAATATATATACAAAATAAATATGTATATATATAACTTTGTACCTCGTCGAAAATCTAACATAAGAAAACACTAACACACTTCTAAGCTACGACAAATAAAACTCCTAGTTGAACTCTTTTGTTGAAGTTAAAGCAATTTGTTAATTTGGCAAGTCTAGTCTAAGATATAGGTTGTTGTCGTTGTGCCCGTAGTTAGGTGTATTCAAGTTGGACAAGTGTGAAAACCAAACCGCATAAAAACTAAAATACATACAAATATAGCAACAAAATCTCTTCAGCAACGAATTATTCAAAAGTAGTCAAGCTTCTAAAGTAGCCGCCTCCAGTACGTACGATTATATTAAGTTAATATCAAATTATGTCAATTGATCGGGCTCCCAGAATTGCAATTCATTTATTTCCTTTTAGGACTTAAGATTTGACTAGGGCAGGTATAATATTATAGAAAAATAAAGTAAATGAATGATGTAAACTGTATTTTAACCAATTATTATACTTAGTAGTGTCAATAATTTACACCCACGCCTAACCAACTGGAAACTAGAGCTAACAAAATGCAAAGGAAGCAATAAAAGCGGCTTAAAATGTTTGGAAGTTGCAAATAAATTTGTAAGTAAAAAATTGTACTAAATGCAATATAAATGATTTTCTGAGAGAGTTAATAAACAACAAGCCTAAATTTAAAATTTTTGAGTTGGAATTTTACTTCGTCGATTTGAAGGCGATCCAGGTAAGTTTTGATCAAACCTAGCTTGGGTAAATAAAATATGAAGCCTACGGTTTATACAACAAGATGCCCTTTTTCTTCGTATCCTTATAGTCCACCTAATTACTTTCTTTCTTTGAAATTTGAATTCAAGTTCCCACGTTACCAAAATTAATCTTCCTTCCTTCATAAAGGGAAACAACCGAGAACAGAGGACTCAAGATGAGCACATACCTTACCAATTACCAGTGCACGAACGGTATTTCTTAGTTGTACTTAGTTGTCATTTAAAAATTGGAATTTAATTTTGATATAAAAAAAACGGCTCGATATTTTTCAAAATTTATTTATGAAAAACAATTTCGTTCAAATGAGCACCACGGCTGACTTGGCAGTAGCCCATTCATGCCACCCAATTTTTGAGAATAATTTTAATTGTTTCGGCTCGTATGTCAGCAATAGCAACTCGAATCCAGTTCTTCAACTTCAATTTTTTTCAGAATTGTTTGCATAACATTTGTCCTTAACCGCTCCCCAAAGATAATAATCTAAAGGTGTCAGATCACAGATTCTTGGCGGAAAATTCACATCTCCATATTTGTTGATTACACTGTTCTACAAATTGAGACCTCTTGTGAGTAGCCAGAGAATCTTTAACTAACTTCTGCGCGCCTACTCATGCTGATTACGAGTTGGTATGTCAAAGCCATATCTTAGTTTCCGTTTCCAAGATATTCGCGAAAAACTAAATTTCCGACTTCTTGCCGTTCTAGCATTAATTGCTGATTTTATGAAGCTTATAGGATAGTACACATATCAATGCAACTGAGAAAAATCAAACACACCATATAAGTAATGCCAATGGTGTCGAAATTGGCTTTCAAAGTCAAATTTTACTTGATTTATAGCAATTTTATCAAACTAAACCGTTTGCTAAAAGCCATTCTATTTGTCGGACATTATGGTAATTTTTTGGCAATTTTGTCAGGACCGCAGGCAAAGATACAGCCTGTTATATGCGAAAATAAAGATTTAAATTTATAGGAGGAGAACTAGATTGCCACCCCAAATGTTTATGGGAGTTTTAAAAAGGCAACTAGCATTAGCTTAACAAAATATTTATTGAAATGTAAAATAACAACATTCATGGAATGTTACGTTAACATTTGCGATTAATTTTTGAAACAATAACTGAACTTTTCGATAGTCTTCTTCTTCTTCTTTTTTTTGGCGCTACATGTAAATCACAACTGCTTAACAGTCTTCGCCGCTACTATTAACGCCCGCCAGTCTTTTCTGTTTCGTTCTGGCTGGCACCAAAGCAGGAATGGATGTGTCTTTCCACACCTGGTCTTCCCATCTCAGTTTTGGTCTCCCAAAGTCTTTCGCCTTCGGTTTGTACACATGCTTTACTGGAGCTTGTTCATGCTTACTGGTTGCATGTCCTTTCCAGCGCAGGCGCTGCTGTTTTATACGCCGATGTATGTTTTATAGCTGCCGTAAATCCGGCGCCCCGCAATTATCCCTAAAAAAGTCCAAAAGTTAATTGGATTTTTGAGAATCACAGAGAAAATATTCCTACTGATAGCTGTTATCCAAGAGAACATTTAATAATTCGGCCATAGTTCTACTATCCGTAAACATTAACGTAGCATTCCATGAATGTTGTTATTTTACATTTCAACAAATATTTTTTTATTTCTTTTAAAAACTCCCATAAACATTTGGGGTGGAAATCTAGTTCTCCTCCCATAAATTTAAATCTTGATTTTCGCATAAAACAGGCTGTAACTTTGCCTGCGGTCCTAACAAAATTGCCAAAAAAATTACCATAATAAGTGCAAGTGTTAAACTACATATATGATGATATGGCGCCACTAAATGTCCGACAAATAGAATGGCTTGTAGCAAATGGTTTAGGTTGATAAAATTGCTATAAATCAAGTCAAATTTAACTTTGAAGGCCAGTTTCGACACCATTGGCAATACTTATATGGTGTGTTTGATTTTTCTCAGTTGCATTGATATGAGTATTATCCTATAAGCTTCATAAAACGAATATTTTGCTTAGTGTAGCCTACAAAATTTCTAGAACGGCAAGAAGTCAGAAATTTAGTTTTTCGCGAATATGTTGGAAACGGAAACTAAGATATGGCTTTGACCAAAGATTTATTGATATTATAGATGACGCGTGAAACAAAAACGATTTTTTGGGAGCTGACATGGATGCAAATTTGTGCTTCCGTGTGTACGAGGAAACAATATTGAAATTAGTATACGTTTTCAAATTAGCTAAACGACGAGAGCAAAAGTTTATAGATAAATAGAGACAAGACGTAAAGAACTATTTTTCTTGGGAGCTGACATTGGATCCCACAAAAAAAAGTTTGTATGAGATGCGGTATCTATATATGAAGTGTCTTTGCTTTGACATACCAACTCGTAATCAGCATGAGTAGGCGCGCAGGAATTAGTTAAAGATTCTCTGGATACTCACAAAAGGTCTCAATTTGTAGAACTGTGTAATTAGTGCCGGGCAAATGTAGAGGACAGAAAAGTGTGCTTGTGTGTAGTGAGCAAGAGAGCTCTCCCCCAACCTACAAACGTTTTACGTGCAATTCAGTGTTCACCGATTCACACAACCATAAGTTCGGCTCGCGTTTGCATAAAAACATGAATGACTTCGGCCCCTGGTAGCTATGGTTGGCCGGCTCTGGTCTAATGGAGAGGATAGAAAAATATGCTCTTCTCTCTCCGACACTCAGTTATGCATGGCCGACTCTGACGTAAATTTATTTGATTTATGCGCACTGAACATTTTACATGCATACATTGCGCCGCACTCTTGCTGACGGGCACAGAGAAAAGAGAGCGAACGAGAAAGAATTAGTGCAGCTAACCAAAATCTTTACCCTCCTCATCTTTCCTTATACATATCTGATATTACACTGGACGCTGGCTATTTTCTTCTTCTTTCTTCTTCTATACAGTTTAAGCATCAAAAATGTTAATTTGAAATCAAAAACAGCAACTCAGCATTGACCAAACCTCTCACGAGTTAGATTTTAGAGAACCAATATCACATATGTGCAATATTTCTTGATCCGAGCAGAAAATTAACTGTATTGAATTGTTATTATATCTGCACAATCAAATAATGGACAACCGTAATTTGGTTGAATTATCAGGGAAAAACAGTCCAAAGCCATGTTGGTCGGAGATTTCCAACATTTCTAATTAACAACAATCTGACATCTTCATTAAAAATATGTATTATCAAAAGTTTTGCTGGCAGTACCACCCACACAATGAAGTGTTGAGCGTTTGTTTTCAGGAGTAGAATTTTAAAAAAAAAAATCCCCGCTTTTGTATGCATGATTTGTCAAAGATATATTTTATACTTATAACCGTAACCGTAACCAAAACCCGAAACACAATAAGTTTAATAACCGTAACCGATATCCCACAACCGTTACCGGAAAAAAGTGATTGGACAAAACAGTAACCGTAACCCAAACCGTTATTCGTTCGGGTTTTAATCTCTGGTTTTTACTAAGTATTAGTCGCTTTCCGAATGACATTTGACGTTTTTAAAGTCAAATTATAAATACTTCAACTTCCAAACACTAATGGACCACCCTGTAGTTAGTTAATTGTATAAAATGCGAGGAAAAATATAAAAATTTCCAAAAATTTATTTGTATTTTTTCTATTTAAGAATCGCACTTTAACGTACAAAGTAAGATATCGATGAACAAATCTATGTACAATTGCAGGAGCAGTGAGCGATTGAGTGTAAAAAAAATTGTATTTTTGTATTTCTGTTATGTTCTGTTCTTGGTTATTATTTTTGATCTAGCTTGTAATTCACGTCAGAATTTGACCAAAAGACGAAGAGAAAAACAAATTTATTTTGTGTGAACACACAAAATACTCATATTTGACTGTTACTCATTAATTTGATCCTGCTACGGTACTTATACATAGATTTTCCTCGTTAATGCCTTATTTTCTTCGTAAAAGGGCGATTCTCAAGTAGAGAAAAATAAAACTAAATACAACATTTATCTTTGGTTTGAAATATCTCAAAGGTACTGGCAGCCAACACTGTTCTTATGTGTGCCGAATTTTGCTGTCAAGTCGTTTAGAAATTCCCAAACGATTACGGCACCTCTGGCATGGAGTAAGAGTCGTTGTAGTCAAGTAGGCAAAGGTCACTGATGATTTGGTAGAGATACCAATGAAACAGCTGTATGACCAACTTGCCTCCTTTGTGGTGTGTTGTGTTCCTACTTTTTGAAGTTATAAGCAAACATAACGAGACCTAGAGCCAGCGTAATATTGATGGTTTTATTATTCTTAGGAGTTTAAGAATAAAATTTCTTGCAGTTTCGACCAAAATTTTAGTTTTTGAAATATTCTTGATCTCAAGATGCAAAATGCTGAAGCAGCACAATGAGGACAGTCTTTGGTGGAAGTGTATACTACGCTTAACTCGTTGAGATTATTTAGAAAATGATGTTCGTGAGAAATGTTCGCCTGGTTAGTAAAAATGTAGATGTAAAATTGGCTACACAGCCCCAAAGGGGCCAAACTGAGCTTCTCTCGCCTGTTTAGGGGGCAAATTCATTCTTCTTTTACTTTAAAATAGAATTAACAATGTTTTTATTTTTAGGTTGAGTTTCCTAGGGCATAGACTAGCTACACAATATTTATATATGTCTAATATATTATTATTCAGTCCCTACTCACGATCACGATGTTATTTTGCACATCACTAGTATTCACGTTTGGCTTATATCGATAGCAAATGAGGTGAGTTTTCTAAGTTGTGAGGTGACTTCTTCTACTGTGAGCTGTAATGCAGGCCAGTCACAACAACAAATAGTTTAAAATCGAATTGTACATTTTCCTTAGTATTAGTTTGCAATCTGTCCGACTATATTGCCCACAATGAGCACAACATTATCAGATGTCGCCTCGGAAGGCCCCAAGCCTGCCTCAAAATCGGCAAATTTCTTTGCTCTCCAGTCGGCATTTGAGGTAAAGAAGAAGAAGAAGCAACAGCAGAGCCCACAGTTTTCAACAATTACAAATTACAGAAATCCCTGGAGCAAGCCATCAATGAGAACAATGTAGAGGTGTTGATTAAGGAGTACCATAGCTTCAGTGCCAATTCCGAGCATGACAAACGTTCACCCATGGATCAGGCCTTCCGCGAATTGCTGATGAAGCGGCTCCATGACGATGTGGAACGTATTGGCGCCCTGGTTCGTCTCTCGGTGCAGGCCACACGTGCCGAAATTGTGTCCAACACCATACCCGTGGTGCTGCTAGGCGACACCTTTGATGTGGTTACTCTGGACAAGTGCCAGGACATTTTTGGCTTTGTGGAGCAGTTAGTTGAAGTGTGGAAGGAGGAGATATTCTTTGCCTCGTGCAAAAACAACATTTTGCGTATGTGCAACGATCTGTTGCGACGTCTCTCGAGAACGCAGAACACCGTCTTTTGTGGCCGCATTCTGTTGTTTCTGTCCAAGTTTTTTCCCTTCTCTGAGCGTTCGGGATTGAACATTGTTTCCGAGTTCAATTTGGATAACTTTACGGAGTATGGGCTGGACAGTAAGGATCACGATGACTCTGATAACAAGGAGCTAGAGGATACAGCTGAGGATATCCCTTTAAGGATTGACTATGATTTGTATTGCAAATTCTGGTCTCTGCAGGATTTCTTTCGCAATCCCAATCAGTGTTACAACAAGGCTCAGTGGAAGATGTTTCAAATGGTAGGTAGAAAGGGTGATATTGACGTTTTAATCATCCTTTTTACTGTTTTGTAGCATGCAGAGACCATTTTGCAGTCCTTTGCCAGCTTTAAGCTAGAGGATGTGCGCCCAAACAACGAAAGCAGCAGCATCATTGAGGGTAACCTGGCAATGGAAGTGGATGAATCGGCTGTGGATGCCAGTGCAGTCGCTACCGTGATTAAGGCTAATAATTTCTTTGCCAAATTCCTGACAAATCCCAAATTGTTGGCCCTGCAGCTGTCGGATGCCAACTTTCGACGCGCTGTGCTGGTACAGTTCCTTATACTCTTTCAGTATCTGCAAGTCAGCGTAAAGTTTAAGATGTGAGTAGAACCCACCTGTCAACAACAAAGTTGCAAACGAACTCTTCTTCTTCCAGGGATACCTATACACTGACACCCGCTCAAGCAGATTTCATTAAGGAAACCGAACCACGTGTTTATAAACTGCTCGAGGAGACTCCACCGTATGGTCGCCGTTTTGCCCGCACTGTGCATCATATGCTGATACGCGAAGAAATGTGGAATAACTGGAAGAACGATGGTTGCAAGGAGTTCAAGAAACCAGAAGATCCACAAGCCAGCGAGGAGGAACTTAAGCCTCCACCAGCCAAACGACCCAAGCGGCCGCTGGGCGATTCCCTGCGTGATGCGGCCCGTAATGGCAAGTTCTTCCTAGGCAAGTGAGTAAATCAGTTTAGATGAGACATCCACATTCCCGATACTTACTAGCGCTGTCCCTTCCCCCGCCAGCGAAAACCTGACGCGCTTGTGGAACTACTCGCCGGACAATTTGCAGGCCTGCAAAAGCGAGCAGCGCAACTTTTTGCCTCAACTGGAAACCTATTTGGAAACGCCGCACGATAAGATCGATCCGGCTTTCGAGTGGCGCGCCCTGCGTTTGCTGGCGCGTCAGACGCCTCATTTCTTCACCTCCATCTCATTGCCCTCGAGCAAGATTTCCGATTATTTGGAGCAAGTGCGCAAACGTCTAATACGCGATCGGGAACCCAAGTCAGTTGCAGCCAGTTCGTCCAGTATCTCGGAATCGATTAGTGGTCTATCGACCAGCACTGTACCCATATCAGAAAGTGAACAGGAGGCGGCTGTGGCTTTGCAAGAGACCGAGCCTGAGCAAGATCTCGAGGTGGAAGACACCGAACCAGTTGTCGTAGAGGAGGCGGACGAGACGCCGGCCCATGAGAAGCCACTGATGGTGACCCGTCCCCACATCGAGGAGATCACCCCTCTGATTGGCGAACACTGGATGAAGGTGGGCAAGAAAATTGGCTTCACCAACGACGAGTTGCTCTTCTTTCAAATGGAACATCCCACACCCGAAGTAGCCTGCACCCAAATGCTGACCAATTGGATATCAGACGACGATGATGCCACCTTGGAGAACTGGGCCTACATGCTGGAAGGTATGGAAATGTTTAAGGCAGCCGTAGCGATCAAGGCCATCATCGAGCGGGAGAGGGCTGCAGTTCAGGCTCCCCCAGCCCCGTCCAATAGCAATGACGTGGAGATACTCTCCGACTAAGTTGAGATTTTTAGTTTTATTAAATTCCTCTATCACAAGTCAAAAATATAAGTATACGGCTTCCTTTTACCAATCCCAATCAGCGCTTCTTAAGTGGCGGCGGACCGTCGCGACGAGGCTTGTTGTGTACCATGTTGGCACATCGGGGTATATGCCGTTCGGCCGCCTGTTGATTGAAACGTCGGCCACAGTGTGGACATTGAATGTAATCGGCGTTCTCGGAAGGTGGCGGCGGCGGCAGATCACTCAGTTTTCCACCGCGAGCCAAATGCGCCTGCACCTGCTTGGCTGCGCGAATGGATTGGATGAACTCCTCGTGCTTCTTGCGCCAGTTGCTTTTTTTTACGCCCGTACTCAATCCCTGCTGCTGGGCCGCGCTGCTGTAAGTCGTCTGTGGGCGCGTCGGTTTCGACTTCTTGGTCACATATCTCTCATTCTCGGTTCCCAGATGACGCTGTTTTGAGGCATCAAAGATCTTGCGCTTGGTGTGCATGGTGCGCTGACAGACAGTCTCATGTTTTTCCAAACGATCAGTGTTGAAGTGGCGACCACAAAAGCGACAACTAGCGGTGCCCTCAGGTGGCGGCGGAGCCTACAGAGAAAAAAAAAACTGTCATAATGCCACGGCTACTTGAGGGTGGGACTCACCATTTGAGTTTTGGTCTTCGGAGATTTGGCTTCCATCTGAATCTGATTGGACATTGTAAAGAAGAAAAATTTGTATTAGAAAATTACTTGTTAAATTTTTGACTGATTCGAAAAGTAACAAAAAGCCACAGTGTTTAAAAAGGGGTTGACAAAGGGAAACATAAAGAAGGAAATGAAGGATTCCCTTTAAGAACCGAGGGGAGTAATTTGGTTAAGCTGCCTTTACATTTGTCAAACATATATCTCTAAACAGACTCTCTGTCGATAGTGTATTAGCCAATTAAATATCTAAAGATATATAGAAAATATAGCCTTTTACCAATCCTAAAATTTCTCAATATTTGGAGATATTTAATTTCCTATTACACTATCGTCAGAGAGTCTCTTTAGAGATATCTATATGGTAAGTGTAAAGCTATAAAATTCAAAATACAGAAAGACAAATACGTAATACGATGTTGCAGTGTTCAGGAAACGAATTCGTTATATAGAGCAGAGTTCCCCAGCCATTGCCCCTGAGGCACGAACATATTCGTCAATTCACATCGAATGTTTGCCGAAGTCATGCTTCAATGTGTGTTAAAGAGAGACAGTGTCTCTTTTTTTGAGAACCCTGATATAGATTGCGTCGTTGTACGGAAGTTCGTAATAGAGAAGTTTGACTGCAAAACGTTTTATTGTTCTCGATCTCTTTTTCTCAAATGCAACGGCAAACGCCGCTTAGTTGGTATTGTTATCCCAAAAGAGAGACAGATAAAAACAAAGAGCGTTTCTAAAAATGTCGGGTGTTTCCATCTATCTCTGTTTGTACGAGTATAAAAATTCGTACTTCTACGCTAAGCAAAAATATGCCTGCATTAATTTTTTTGCAGTGGTTGGAGGCACTCGAGTGCAATAATATTTATCAAATACGAATGCAGTACACTTGTAGTTGCAATGTACACGTGCAGAACTCTGGTGGGAACAAAGGCGGGATTGGAAAAATTCCAACCCCAAAAGCGCAATCGATTGTAGAGAAAGAATTTGTTTGAGCCGATCTATGGGGCAAATAGATTTTTCCAATTTTGGAACACCCATAATCCGTAGGTGAAAAAGTCTGTTGTGAACTCAAGGCCAAACATTAGTATTGAACAGAAATTAAGTGTGCAAGCTATATGAACCAAAGAAATATACCAACAAAACTAGGCAACAAGGTCGTGCTTATAGTAGGGATGTACTGAAAACTAATCGGCTTTGGGAAATGGACCATCACGCCTGGATGTTTGGGTTTTTTGATCTAAGGGATGTTAAAACGCCTCTTTTGACGCTGTTTAGGCGCGTTTTGCGGGAAACCCACATATATGATCGAACCTTTAATGATATTATAGTAAAGTACCAATTCTTAGCTTAAAAATCACTGATGCCATAAAAATTCAAATTTTTCTCAACGTTTTCAGGTATTTAAGCAACAGTTTTTCTACTAAACGTTCGACGAAATTGTTGATACAGTATTTATATTTAAAACACTTAAAAGCTCTATTTATGAAATACTGTATCAAACAATTTTTCAGGCCTGTAAGGGCTTAAAATTAAACTTCTTTTGGGTTTAGTTTATTGTTAAACTATCTAGTTAAGAAGTGTTTTTGGACAATTTTTAAAATTTACGTTAATTGGTAATGGACACCATTTCCAGCCCATATAATTTTATTGTCTGTGGAATCATCGCGAATTTTTAAGGTTTTGAGGTTATCTCATAAAAAAACAAAGAAATATATAAGCAGAATTAATGACTTTACAAAGTGCAACTCACATAATACTCAAGCGTAATTGAGATTGGCTTGAAATAGAAAATGACTATGAGTATTTCCATGGCTGGTAGGCATGCAAAATTAATGTTAAAAAAAGGGAGAACGACATAGCTCAGTAATTGTCAACTCTGTGGAAAAAAGAACACCGACTATTTTTGAATTTGATTTCTTAGATTCCAGGAATCAAGCCTGCTATTAGAAGAAGTTTAGAAGAAAGTTAGAAGTTTAATGTTAATATACAACAAAATTCCAAACGATAATGAAAGCATAACGGATATTCATTCAATTCCTTAAAAAAATTAAAGTATCGATTGTTAGCGTTTACCTAAAGATTATTAAGATTATTCCCTGTTGTTTTGAAAATTTATTTATATATGAAATGCCAAATATGTCAAAGATTACTTGATTGTAATTATTTGACGATTTTGATCCGCTTGGCTTTCAGTAGTCGATTTCAAACCGTGAAAGTTTCTAAACAACTGACAACAACGTACCTTGATATCAAGGCTGCAAACCGGTACTGAACCGAACCTCTTAGAACCGGTTCGGTTCGCGTTTTTTTGGGTCCGACGAACCGCACCATAAACCGAACCCCTAATATTTTTGACTCTTCGAACCTGAGCCCGAACCGGACCACTTTATCGAAAAATTAGTTTCGGTTCACAAAATTAATTAGTTTTTCCAACGACACATACAGGGAAATATAGCAATTGCTCGGTATCTGAGTGCAATCATTCAAAAAGATATCTAATCCTACGGCATTTCTCTAGGTCAGATTAATATATACAATCACCGTAGATTGTAAGGAGCAAATATGGATTGAGCAGGAGAACTTTTAAAAGACAACTGCAGAGCAGAAAAGGAATGCAACTATGAAGAATGTAAAGAATGCAATAAAAGCATATCTTGATTTGGACGATGACCAAGTTGCCTAAATAGATTCCCTGGAGGACTCTATTATTACCATAGCTCGTAAATAACTCTCAACCAAATGTTCGGTTTGCTCTGCTCACGTCAATGACCGAAAAAAACAAAAACAAAACGCGTTCGGGCTTCCCTTAACCGAATTGAAGCTGCAATTTCGCTCACTGCTCGGTGTCCGTGGTTGAACACACAGCACTGATCGGTCTGAGAGCAACCCCATACCAGGCCCAAGGCAGTCAATCGCTCATCAAATGCGGTATTCACGAAGACCGAACTTTAAAAAGGTTATTTCAATTTGTTGCAGACTCTAAAGAGAGCGCCAGAGTTAAGCATAAACAGAGAGCGAGTCAGCGTGAGAAAGAAGGAGAGAAGGCATATAGTTTTTCTCACACATTAATATTGTTAGCCGAGCCTAATATTCAGCGTACACACCATTGCATACATACGAAGAAGACCTTTTGAATGCGTGAATTTTGCCAAAAGGGCCCGAGATAGACCTGACAGAAAAAAGAGAAAAATATGTGTTTCTAAGTTTGGCATCCTCTCAACATACACAATGATTAGATTCCATCAAAAATATTTGTTCAAAACTATGGTTTCATAAAGTTTGTTAATCGCAGCGGGAAAGAATGCTCTTTATTTTCAATTACAGTCAGAACTACCCTTTTGTACTGGAAGTATTTTCAAGTGAAGTTGGGATTGGTGATCTCCAAAATCAATTAAACATTTTAAGACATTTCTCAATTCTAAAACGTTAAGTCGATAATGAGTGAAGATTGAATTGTCATTGCATCGCGTTCATATATCGGTTGAGTAGTTTGAATGCAGCAGAAAATATTATAGAAAAATCGAAAACTTAAGAAATTTTACAAAACAAACTATTATTTTTTATATTAAGAATCGCACTTTTATGAAGAAAATCGAGAAGTTAGTGAAGTAAATCTATGAATACTTATCATAGCTGGATCAAATTGAATGAAGGATCTAACAGTTTAATTTGAGTATTTTATGTGTTTACAAAAATTATTTTGCCTTAAATTCGTCTTTTGGTGAATATAAAAAGTGAGTGAAAAGCCAAATGAAAGAAAATAATCAAGAACAAAACAAAAGTCGAAGCAAATGAAAATTAATTTTTTAAAAATCTCAAATATTCAAAATATTTCTGCATTCAATTGTTTACAGCTTCTGTATTCTGTTCATCGATATCTTATTTTCTTCGTAAGTGGAAAATAATAAAAACGAGAAGGCCAAGCTAACTTCGTCTTTGCCGAAGTTTTTATACCCTTGCAAATGTTTTAATACATCAGAGTTTAAGAACGCTAGCATTAAAACAAACAATTTTTCTAAATAAAACCCACTATTCGACCGATATTCGAGACCGATTCGAGATATAGTCATCCGCTTTTGACCAAAACTTTCAAATCTGTGTAAAAGCGCATAATATTAATAATCGCTGAAGTGAGACACTAACATTAAAAACAAAGAAAATTTTCTCACAAAGACCCACTTTTCGACCGATAGTTTCTATGGCAGCTATAAGATATAGTCATCCGATCCGGTCGGTTCCGACATATTAGCAGTGTGCAGTAAAAAGAAGACTCTGTGCAAAGTTTCAGCTCGATAGCTTCAAAACTGAGGAACTAGTTCGCATAGAAACAGACAGACGGACGGACAAAGCTCAATCGACTCAGCTCGTCACCCTGATCAAGAATATATATACACTGCCATGCACTTGAATAGGGACAAGCATTTTAACGCAAATATACAACTATTTGACTGAAACAATCAAATTGAATCAAAAGGCAAATATTTTTTAGCATTCAGTACTTCATTCTTTATTGAATTAACAAAAAAAATTTTTTTTAAATAAACGTAGTCTTCTGTTAAAAATTTTTTTTTCAACGAGCTCTTCAAAAATGGCATATTTTTATCGTGCACATGAATAGGGACAAACGTGATTTCATCATTCTGAGTAAAACTCCGCCCAATGAAGCTTATATTTTGACATCATATAAACGTTTTAAGTAGAAAAAAATACTGTGGTGGGCGGTAAAGCACAAACTGATGTCGAAAAAGGCCAAAATAATGGCTTATAAGGAGTAAAATCTTACGTACAGGCAAATTGCTGAAAAAAATTGGAATAAGCTAAAGTGTTGTATGCAATTTTCTTGAAAACCCATCAAATTATGGAAATAACATGAAAGACCGCACCAAAGAAACATTTTCACGTACTGCAGAGCAGCGAATTGTTCAAAAAGCTTAATATTTACACCTTTCAGCTTCAAAAAATCATTTAAAATTGAAATTAAACGCAAGGTAACGTGAATATCTAAGAAGATTAAAACTAAAAAAAAAGATAAAATGTATAGAGGACAGTATACAAAAATTTTTCAATTTGGACCGACCAGGAGCTATAGCTAAGCTCCGATCCATAAAAGCTGAATATCTAAGAAGATTACGGGGGAGCGATAAAAAAAAGTTTTTCAAACTAAAACTTTTTCAGATACTTGTAGGGCTAATATAGGTCGATGAAAACTGCTGAAATTAGTGAAAAATAAAAATAAAAGAGGGTTGGGTAGCGATAGCATGAAAACAAAAAGTTTTCTCACTAAAATACTTTTCAACCGACATATGGCAGCTATAATAGCCGATCGGCGGTCCGACAAATGTGCAGCGTATTTACAAAAGACCGTGCAAAGTTTGGCTGGATAGCTTTAAAACTGGGAGGAGATAGAGAAACGACGGACAGACGGACAGAGGACCGACGGACAGACGGACAGACGGAAAGTATACACTCAGCTCGTCATGCTGATCAGAATATATATATTTATGTGGTCGGAGATGTTTCCTTCCGTTACAACTACCGGGTAAAAAAACCAACCACTTATACCCAACGTATAGATTCTCGTCAAGTTTTTGCTCGAAATTATATGACTTGACATGTCCCATATTATCAGATGGTACGCCACACCACAATACCCTTCTCACGGCTATGGTGACGGGACAGAAAGTGTTCTTCTTATCGAATATCATGGAAATAATAGGAAAAGCCTCATTTCCATTCAAGTTGAAGCGTTTCTTAACTTCTTTTGAGTCATATAATTTCGAGGAAAAACTTGAGGAGGATCTTTACATTGGGTATGAAGTAGTGGGTTTTTTTAAATTTTAATCTTCCTAGATGTTCAGCTTTACGTACAACACTGCGTACCGTATCGACACTTACATTTAATTGTAATTTTGAATGCATTTTCGAAGCTGAACAGTGTAAATTTAAATCTTTTTGAACAATTCGCTGCGCTGCAGTACGTGAAAATGTTTTTTTTGTGCGGCCTTTCACGTTATTTCCATACTTTGATTGGTTTTTAAGAAAGTTGCATACAACACTTTTAACTAATTCCAATTTTTTCAGTAATTTGCTGTACGTAAGGATTCATTCCTTAAAAGCCATTATTTTGCCTTTTTCTTCATCGTTGAGTGCTTTACCGCCCACCATAGTATTTTTTTTCTACTTAAAACGTTTATATGATGTCAAAATATGAGTTCATTGGGCGGAGTTTTACTTAGAATGATGAAATCACGTTTGTCCCTATTCATATAAGCCTTTGAAATTGTTAATATCAATCATGTAAAAATATGCCACTTTTGAAGAAACGTTGAAAAAAATTTTAACCCACGACCGTAGACTACGTTTATTTTTAAAAAAATTTTTTTTCACGTTAATTCAATAAAGAATTGCGAAGTACTTAAGGTTAAAAACCAAAAAAAAAAAAATATTTGAAACACCTATTGAATCAATTTGATTGCTTCAGTGAGCCGTTCCAAGACGAATCGCCTTCGTCCTCAAAAGGTATATAGTTTTGTATATTCGCGTTAAAATGCTTGTCCCTATTCAAGTGCATGGCAGTGTAGTTTATAGGGTCGGAAATGAATATTTCTATGCGTTGCAAACTTCTGGGCTAAATTATAATACCCTTTGCAAGGGTATAATAAAAAAAGGAACAGAAAACTGTTTATTTGTAATTATGGGAGCAGATTCTGGATCCCAATTTTTGCTTCTCGCTGCCCTTACGAGGATACAAATATTGAAATTTAGCTATACGTTTTATAAATTAGCTATACGGCTGATATCAAAGATTTATAGATATTAAAGATGTCGCATGTGACGCAAAATGCGTTTGTTTTTAGGAGCTGACATTGGATTCCATTAAAAAAAAACTTTGCATGAGATGAGGTATCTATATATTTAGTGTCTTTGTCAGTACTAATGATTAATTGATGCTATTGCATATACTTATGGGCAGTGCAAAATGTTTCAATTTAAAAATAGAAGTGTTTGGGATAGTTTTCAAATTACCAAAAATCGAGATGTTATTGTGCATTTTCCAATGCAGATTCGCGTTTAGCACACGAATAATCATAATCTAAATTTAGATTTAGTGCATCGGATGCATAAAAGATGACTATACATCAAGTCCTTTGAAAAAGGACTCTTCCCAGAAAAATGGGAATACTTCATTTAGTCTATTATTCAAGGGAATGTGATTAAGAAAGTAAAATAAATAATTCAATTTCATTGTTCAAACGTAGCTCCAATTGAAATAAACTTAGAAGTTAAATTTCCCGCCATAAAAGTGCAGCATGGACACTTACCTTACGCAGAGGCGTCTGCGGTTTAGGTGGTGGTGTTGGGGGCTTAGCGACCGCTCTTTCTTGTGCTCCTCCTCCCGGCGCCGGACGTCCCACAGTTGCTTTTGTTGTCGCTGTGGTGGTGACTAAGGCCGCTGTCTTGGAACTCCCCGTTGGTGTCGATTCGGAACGTTTATGGCCCACGCCCACCCTATCCTGAGTGGGTGGTGTTTTTTTGGTAATCACTGGCTTGAGGCGATTCGCCGTTCCGGCCACATTGTATTTGTTATTGTTCTTATCACTTGTGAAGCGTCGTGTGCCAGTAACGGGAGGCTCTTTCAGACTCATGGTGGAAATGGCCTTGGTGACTTGTTTGTGATCCAGTCGCTGCTGTGTTCTTTTGAGTGGTGTCTCCGTGGGGGCGATAGGCTTGAGAGGATTACTCCTATCTATGCCAGCTCCACGACGTCGTTCATCAAACATTTGACGCACTTTTCCAGGATTGGGAACAGCAGAGGACAAAGTATTGCTGCCCCTGGCAGTGTTGGCCTCACGACGACGTTGCTCCTGGTCCTGCTGCGTTTTCTGGCGGAAGCGCATCTACAAAAATGGAGAACAAATTATAAATTGGTACATAAATCTGGCAATGATTTCCCCCCCTTACGGGCGCCGACTGGCTATTTTCGGGTGGCAAATGACTAAGTGCCTCCATCAGGCGTCTGGCTGCCCAGGACTCATTCAGTTTTAGAGGCAAAATATCATCATTCAAATACTCCGAGTCGTAGTCATAGTACAACTGCGACTCATCGTGCATATCCTCATCCGTTTGCCACATGTTTGTGTGTGGGGTGCGCGCGGCTAACTAAACCAGAAACTGGACATTAGCATGTACATTTCCCGCGAGTGGACTAATTTAGTGCACTTGTGTGTGTCTGTGTGTGTGTGTGTCTATTCTACTGTATTAACGATGAGCTGTCACTGCTGCTGCCCACAACAAATCCGTGCCCACCACTTACATGCCGCCAGTACATAAAACCTTGTGCCACCCGACCCGCCTGGCCAAAGCTAACTTTGTCCGACGAAAAATATTCGGTATGAAGGGTGGGCATGCTCCTACTCCTCCCTAGTGTAAACTGTAGTATTCGTACTCTTGTGTCCAAGCAGCGGCCTTTGTGTAAGCCATGGCCACCTGCCTGGGGGGCGGCAGTCGTCAATAGGAATCAAAGAATGTGAAAAATCTTTTGTGTAATAGACGCTCGAGAAATCCAAGCTGAGTTGCCCTTTTGTTTGCCTTGTTTTTCCTGTTGTTGTTTTTTTTTTTTTTGCTGCATTCCAATGACAACAACAACAAAATCAATGGCTGCAACTAGACGTTGCCATGGCTCCACTGCACTGTGGGCCAGAAATACAAAATTTGTACACATTAAGGCATGGGGAAAATTCAAATGTAAAAGATTTTACCATATTTTTTTGTTTTTAAAGGCTTATACTCAGATAAGATAAATTTTTAAGTTTGGTACGATATTTTACATAAATAGAAACAATTTTGTACAGCTTTAAAATCTGAATACGTTTGAAAAGGCATCTTATTTGTATGAAATTGTTTCTATTCATATGAAGTATATTACGATGTTACGAAAAACTAAAAATTTATCTCATCTGAGTATAGGCCTTAATCCAAGAATCAATCATATTTTGAAGTTCTTCAAAGGAGCGAAATTGCAAGGACATGGGTTATAGACGGGGCAATGTGTGGGCTATACGGCGGGTGTTTTGACCGCACAATTGCACAATTATCTTTATCTTAATCCCTTGTAGTAGCTCATAGTACACCACCCCCAATTGGTGCCACCAAATACAAAGCCGTGAATATTCGGCTTTGGCGTCGATTTTGGTTTTTTGCTTTTGGAGCACGTTTCCCGTAAGCTTCTTCTCGCAAATTTTGTTTTGTTTGCACAAATGTTAGACATATTTGGAGCACACAAAAACTATGTTGTTTACACTTCAGCAAAACGACACATACTGAGAAGGAAACCCTAATGATGCTTCAAAATTAAGTTAATTGCAACATTATCAGATTCAATTTAATCCTAGTGAAGCCATTTCCTAAAAATACTTTAAAACTTTTTAGTACAAATAAAAGTTTAGTGAAACGGGAATTCCAACATTTTATAAGCTGTGAACCGAGCATATTAAAATATGCAAAATATGCAGAATATGCAAAATATGCAAAAACCTATATTATATGAAACTCCATGTTTCAGATCACATATTATCCTGGTAGGCCAGGGTTACTAAAAAGTCAACAACAGAAGATGAGTGATAAAAACATGGCTAAAAAGATTTGCCATAAAACTGTTTTGAAATACATTTTCCATATGAAGTAACCGGCAGCTGCGTAGCTCAGGGTTCGGAAGTTATTTTCGCGAGTTATTTGAACCTATTTACCGTGACTGTCGACTTTTATAATCGCGAAATAATACGGATCCCCATGGTAACAAGACCTCTAATTACTTAAGAAACTGCTTTTCAAGTCCACAAATGGCCACACATAGTAACATTGCCATGAATTTGACAATACTGAACTGCGATAAATACCATGGAAGACCAATACTAAAGAATATAGTCAGGATTATAGGAATCGATTTAAAACACTTTCCGTTACCGACAAATCATTAAATCGCGGAAAAAATACCAAAGAGGATCAAAAATAGTAACAATTCCAAACAAATTGTACTCCCTATAGAGTGAAAAATGCTAGGATCAATGCATTAGAGCCATTCCAAGCTAAGGGTTCTCCATGGTAATAAGACCGCTAATTACTCAGAAACTGCTTTCCAACACCACAAATTATAATAACATATCTGATTATGACACTACGCCATAAAGAATATGTCTCTTTTTACGTCTTTAGTTGCCCATTACATCTTCGTGATGTCTAAACAATCTATTTTGTATATCGGGATTTTTGGACCGATCTGATCTTGCCCGTCATTTCCGTCACATTATAAAAAGTTGTAGATATTTCGCGACTTTCGGACCGTTGGATCCAACCATTTACATATACAACGCCATCAAATCTTAATAATTCCCAAAAAATCATACAATTTTGCAAATTTTGCAAAAAAACCAAGCTCAAATAATAATTTTTGCTATGGGCTTTCACTTCCTATAAATACTCGTTTACTTATGCCGTCTATTAAGTCTTCAAAATTATCTTTAATCATATGAAGAATTTGCATATTTCGCGATTCTTTGAGCCGTTCAAAAATTTAAATTTCGCGGTTTTTAGTCTACACCTCTTATTTACGCGTCTTCAATTGCTGTCTATTCAATCTGCACGATTATCTTCGGTCCCGTTGATTTTCTTGGCCACGCGTCTTTATGATACTTATGAAACTCAAATGTTAATTTTTGATATTTCGCGATTTTTTTGACCATTTGATCCTTTACAGTATTTACTCGATTACTATTGCCGTCTATTAAATGTTCATAATAATCTAAGCTCTTATGAAAAATGTAAAAATTTTCAATATATTTAGAACGCTCACTATACCTTTCATTTGCCAACGCCTGCGGTTTTCAATACTCATATGAAATTTTGCCTTTGGTGTTGGACCATTAAATGATTATAAGAAAATGTTCAACTTTCGCGATTTTTGATCGTTCGGTCTTCAATTTCTATTTAAGCGTCTATATTGGCCATGTTTCTAATATTTATAATAATTTTTATTTTTATACATTTTCTATTTTGCTATTTTTTATATTTTGCATATTTTTTGCATATTTTTCTACATATTTTGCTATGCAAAATATGCAAAAATTTTCAATGGAAGTGGGTTATTTAATTAGTATAAATCAAACCACAATCTGCCTTTATTTAAAAAGTTGCTAAAATCCGCTGTCTACTTATAACAAACCAAAGTTGAGAAAATTACTGAGCCTGAGCGGTCCGAAAATAATTTTCGGTTCAGTTAAAAAAATTAAAGACTTTCTAAAATTTAGAAAATAATTTTTGTCTGGTTATTATTCTGCGACAAAGACTCGAAACCGTTTCCAAATTTAAATGGATTTTACCTTTAAAAATAGAGGAAAGCTAACTTCGGCTCTACCGAATTTTATATACCCTTGGAACATGATATATGCTGCCAGTTTGTTATATGGCTATACGATATATTAATCCGATTTTGATCAAATTTCCAAAATTGTGTTGAAACAGATAACATTCATATCTGGAAATTATAAAGACGCTACCATTGAAAACAAAAAAGTTTTTCTCACTAGAGCTACTTTTTCGACCGATCGTTCCTATGGCAGCTGTATGCTATAGTCATCCGATTTGAATCAAAGTTGACAGAATTGTGTGGTAGTATATAATATTGATATGTGAAAAGTTTGGGAGCGATAGCATTGAAAACAAAAAAGTTTTTCTCACTAAGACTTTTTTTTAGACCTATCTTTTGTATGGCAGCTATACTATACAGTTGTCCGATTTTGATAAATCTCGGTTAAATTATGTGAAATCATAGAATACTTATAAATACGAGGGTTGGGAGCGATAGCATTGAAAACAAAAAAGTTTTTCCCACAAAAACTACTTTATAGTCATCCGATCCGGACGGTTCTGACAAATGTGCAGCGTATTTGTACCAAAAGACTTCGTGCAAAGTTTGGTTAAGATAGCTTTAAAACTGACGGAGGAGATAACATAGAAACAGATGGACATTCGGACGGACAGACGGATATGGCTATATCAACTCAGCTCGTCATGCTGATCAAAAATATAAATATACGTTATGTGGTCAGAGATGCTTCCTTCTGTGCGTTACAAACATCCGGATAAACACCCACAAAAAAAAAATAAGAAAACAAAATAAGCTCTGTTTTTAGAATCTAAAATCTAATCTAAAATTTAGATCCTTGATAGAACGTCTAGAAGATGACTAAAATAAACTCCGCGATTTTGACGCCAACCAAAGTGATTCAAACAATAAAGTATGATTACTGACCTTATTAGAGTCTGATGCCACTAATAGAGAACAGACTAATTCAAACATTTTAAAGATGTGAAATCTATCCCTTTGTTTTATCATTACCATTAAATAATGTCTCAGTTGATGGGGCGCTTAAAACTTGTTTTGTCTGTTCAAAAAGTACAGAAATTCGGAATATAATTTTGAATATTTATCACAGAAATTGCGTTTCAATATATAAAATCTTTTGCTCATAGAAAAATTGAAAAACAAATAAGAGCGTTGGAGTCGAGTGGCCCGACTCTGAAACACCCTGTACAATTACGACTGACATACAAACACAAACACTTAGAAGACTTAAAGAACTTATTGATAGCGTAGAGGGAAACCCATGGGGTTCAGCATACAAAATGGTGCTGAAACCCTCTTCCCAGCGCAGAGGAACAGCAATCCTCTGTGGACAAACAGCACACATATTGACGGTATCGTAGTAAGCAGCAGAGAAAATAACAGCAAAGGAAAGCTCCCGGATTGGATGGAATTCCCAGAGAAATTGTCAAAACGGCAGCGAAGAGTAAACTGGAGACATTCCGAAAGGTATTCCAAACATGCCTTATGGAGGGAGTCTTTCCACGATGCTGAAAGTAGCAAAGACTGGTCCTACTCCCAAAGAACGATGCGTCCCATCTGCCTCCTGAACACAGTTGGAAAGCTGTTCGAAAGAGTAATCTGTGCGAGAATGGAAAAAACCACCGAGGAAAGCTTCGGACTGGCGGATGAGCAGTATGGATTTAGACCCGGCAGAAGCACACTGGATGCGCTAGAGAAGGTGCATAATATGGCCCAAGGGTCTATTGAGGGAGAACGATGGCTATACGGGTCGAAGTGGTCACGTTGGACGTTTGCAATGCATTCAACTCAGCAAACTGGAACCATATCCTCAGCGCCATGAGCGAAATTCACATGCCACATTACCTTATAAAAATAGTCGCACTATTTTTTGAGGACAGAGTATTGTGATACGACACTGAAATAGGACCACAGACCTATAACATCTCAGGAGGAGTTCCACAAGGATCAGTGCTTGGCCCTATTCTATGGAACGTGATTTAGCTAACCAACTGGAGCGGCGATACACGGGTTTGCAGACGACATTGCTATAACAGTCGTCGGAAAGACGCTGGAAGAAGTAACTTAAAAATAGGAACTGCCCAATTGTATCTGCCAGAAGCTGGCTCCGACAGGTAACGGAAGTAATCCTCAGACGAAAAAAGGTAGAGAATATTGAGATTGCGATAGGCGACGCGGGGAAGCGATGAGCTGATCATCTGAAGTACCTGGGGACACTCATCAACAGGAGAATAAATTTTCGAGATCACTTTTAGTACGCTGGGGAGAAAACAGCAAGAACGGCGGCTGCACTGGCTAGGCTGATGCCAAACATAGGCGGACCCAAGCCCCCTACAAGACACTGCAATACGCTGCGCCGGTATGGGCGGAGGCAACGGAGTTTCCGTCGTACACACGACAAGCCAGAAAGGCGCTTTGGCGTATGTATGCCCCTCGACCTAGAAGCAAAGGTGAGTAAAGCACGACTGACGAGAATACCTGCGCAAGATGTGCATAATAGGAGTCTCCGAGCATGGCAAGAGAGTTGGGACAGGTTGGATACAGGAAGGTGGACCAACCAGCTCATTCCTAATATAGAGGAGTGGGAAGACATGGAGAAGTAAATCACCACCTGAATCAAAGGCTTACATATCATGGATGCTTTAGGGAGAACCTACACCGCTTCAAACACGTAGATACAACCTGGTGCCTTTCATGCACTAACCAAGTGGAGTCTGCAAAACATGTGGTGTTTGAGTGTCAGGGATCTCCGAAGAGAGGCGCCTACTGCAAACACTACCGGGAGAGCCTTTAACGCCTCTACCTGCCCGACGTAGTAATACCTTAATTGGCAGCCCTGGCGGGGGAAAAGCAGGTCAGAAGGCGACTGGTTGGGTTTTAGTCCGTTGGCGTTCCATAGAACGAATCGGGCATACTCCATGCAACGGTGCATGGTGTATCTTTTAAAGATTACCCAACCATGGTTCGCATACCAAAAAACCCTCTCACAAGCAAAATTGTTTCGTGTATAACTTTTGTTTTTTTGCTCGTATCTTATTGCGCTCAGAATAGATAGATATAAGGTCTAAGATAATATATATTAAGCCACGAGGTTGTAACTTTAAAATTATGGATCTCACATCTTTTTTAATGTTTAAGGGGGGAGAGGGGGAAATTTGAAACAAACTTGAAATGGGTGCAAAAATTTGTGTCTCTTTCTCTTATAGTCTCTGAGATCGACGCGTTCATACAGACAAAGGGACGGACGATCAATAATATATATACTTTATAGGGTCATTTGCACAACTTCATGATCCCTTTTTATCCATTTTCAATGGGTACAGGGCGTGGTTCTAGACTGTGTGACCCGATGGAACCCAACCTACAAAATGTTGCGAACGTTTACTTACTCTTAAAGATTTAAACATTTGAATGGAACGTAGTCCAAACATCTGTTTATTGCTGCAGCCAATATGTTAAATTTCTAAAAAACTGCCAAGTGATTTTTATTCCGTTTGCTTTTCATTTCAAGCAATCGTTCAGAAATCTTTTGGTTTTTACTACAAACGGTCGATAAACGTAAAACTTCGGACAGCTGGCCCAGTGTGCTTCGCTGTAAGAACGAGACAGAGAACAGCATTTGTTGAATGCAGCGAAAGAAGCTCGCAAAGGCCCAGGTGACAAAGGGCACGGTATTGCTCTTTCGCTTTGTGTGAACCTACCGCAGGGACCTTTGTCACCCTCCTCCTCAATCAACGATAAAAATCGCGCGCGACAATATTCCGACCATATAGCTTGATTGATGTGTTTGTCAATTTGCCTTGTATGGTGGGCAAATGTCAACCCTTTTTGGAGTGAAGCAGGACAAAAGAGGAGGTCGAATATAATTGGCGGAAATTGATTAATGAAAATTGAACGAAATTTGATTAAGCCCTCAAACATCGCAGTATGTAGACATGTTACATACCCCGAAATTGAAGAGCCCTTGTGGATTATATCTTCCTATATACACAGCCAACATGCACTTGACATTTAGCATTTTGCATTGGCAGCCAACGCTGTGTGCTGTCTTGCGTTTTGAAGTACATAATAATATGGGGCATCTTAATATACAAATAATGAGCTTTTTTTTATACACTTGCACTTGATTTCTTGAGCGTAGAAAGAAATGTGCATGCTAAGCGCACCATTAAGACAGCTATCGTATAATTTAATCTTAATCTTTTGGGTCTATGAACCACGAAATAGACACACGATGGAGTAGGGCTGAAAATCGAGCTTTAGGAGCGCTCCCCCAGGTCTCGGATTATATATTAAAATAACTCAGCAATAGCGAAAAGAAGAGATGATACATAGTGTAAGAGGTGAAATGAGTGCCGTTGAGTTTTTACTTTTCACTTTTCATTTATTTTAACTAAGTTTTTATTTAAATATGTTCGCAATGTGCTTGCCTTCGTGTATGTGACGCGCGTTCTTTGCCTCGATCTGCAGTGTTGCCAGATGGTTTACATATCGTGCATTGAGGGTAGTCTTCTAATTATTTACAAGTGTGCCTATCGATATTTTAAGTTAATATTTGCACTTATTACACCGTTGGCCGAAGTCACTCGTACTCTTCACACAGACAGACGAGCAGATTTAGATTAGATTCGCTGAGCACAGAAAAATTTCGTAGAACTGGGTAGCATGAGGTTAAGGCCAAAACCTTAGGTTTAAATAATCTAGAATTAAAATCTCTTCAAAGCTCAGAACAAACTTTTTGAACATTACGTCTCGGATTTTTCATATCCGAAGTTTTGGTTTTAGTGACTATTTTTAATAGTTACTTTTTGCCATTTGAATTTAATTTGCACAAGTCTTTGATTGTGCACAGAACAAATTTGATTAGTCTCTAAGATCGAGGCGGTCAACCGACAAGAATGGAGAGACTTCCTTTTGTTTTTATTAGCGGGGGCGTTTCAAACAGTCCCATTACCAAATATGGGCACCAGGCGCCAAAATTAATTAGTTGGGAAAACTTCATAGCCAACTAAAACTCAGACCATTTTTGGAATATCACGGAAATTGAAGGCAATAATGTTGCTGCGACTGTCAGTGTCGGCATGACGCTTAGTTTGATGATGGAGATAATAGCCAAAATGGTTAAGCTAATTGTTCCCGTAAATTATTAATGAGAATTGCACAGATTAGCCTCTTACCTGCATTTGTGCCAGACTTTTGGGTGGGCCCTCGCCGCCACCTTCTGATGCCATCGCCAAATAAAGTCAGCAACAGCTCTCTCTTTCTCAGTCTCTCTCTCCCTCACTGCTTTGTGTGTGGGCAACAGCCAAGGCAATGACGCGACACGGCCACTTGGCTAAGATGTTTGTAGACCCGGCTTAGACTCTCCGCTGTCCGGCTGACTCATACATCAGCGGCTGTGAGTTTTGCCTAAAAATAGCTGCGAAACGAAAAGAAGCAAATTATGATCAGCAATAAATGTCGCCAGGAGGCGTCAATGAAAACAGGGCGCAAACTGTCGTTCAACTCGAAATCAGCATTAAGATGTGGGCGCCCATCTGGAAGTGGAAGTGGCTGCCGTACCCAGACCAGACTACGATACAGACTCGTGGGCCGTCAGCCACTCCAAAAATGGACCGTTCAATGTGTAAACCAATTGAAAAGAATTATTTTTTTATACGCTCACCCAAACGAAATGAACTTCGAATACAATGGTAAATATAAAACAATTGGCGATGTAAATTTATTAATAGAATTATTATTCTATAAAATACGCAGCCGAAAAACCGATACCGTTTTGATCTGACAAAATTTTGAAGTGCAATGAAATTATTGGGTGCCGGAATAATATCAACTGACTGACAGCAGTCCAAAGCCAACTCGATTGTAAATAAATATTTGAGAAAATAGACAATTGTAATCGAACAACTAACGACTTTTACTACGTTTATGCAAGGAAAAAAGCATGATTGCAGATCATGATTTTTCCAAAAAATGCAAGTATAAACACCAAATCAGGGTTATTTTCTACATACGTATTTTGACTATGGTTTTTAAGAAAAACCATGATTTATATAAAAAGCAGTCTGGCAACACCTCATCTGAAGAACAGCTGTGTTGCAATGAAACAGGGAATCCAATAGAAGGCACTGTACAGCAGAAGAGGCACTGAGCAAGGTTCAACGCTGCAATGGAATTAGTGGTGCTACAAGGAAGATGTCCGCCTTTGGTGAGCTGAACGAGCTGTATGAGCATTGGACTACACAATTGAATATATTTATGAGCCAGAGATTTTTGTGCCATTTGAAGTGTCGGACGTAACTTCAGGCGGAAACGAATACCATGCAGCTCCTGAGCAACCATGGGCAGGCGTCGCGACGTGTCGCCAGACTCCAGGTAATAACAGTTCAAATGTTCTAAATGCAATTAATTAATGATTCTTTAATTTTAGATAAAAGTAACGTAACGACATTGATGGTTTCGATTCCGGATTTTGCATCAGTGTCCAGTAGGTATCTCTTTAACTGCAAGTTCACTTGAATAATGCTGCATAGAAATTTGTAAGCATTTTGCCTGGGCTATCCGCCGTTTTAAGGTCTTCATTCGCTCCTTTTGAAAACGATTTCTTACTTGTTCTTTCCACTTTAATTCCTTGCAATTGTTATTTTTTTTTACAATTCATCAGCTGATTGTGGAGTTGTGCTGCCAGCTTATTTTAAAATTTCATAAGTGGCATCTCACTGCAGATATA
>JAEIFU010000758.1:0-100416 GCA_018904235.1 Lordiphosa stackelbergi | reverse complement strand
TGATTAAGCTACAACACGTTTTTAGCGACTATTCATTCTCGGCGGTGTTTTCAAACTGAATTCAATTTGTATTTTTGAGCGCCAGCCACCAGAGAAGATTTGTGGAGCGCTTGAGTGAAAGCTTTATTTGAGCATGTTTGAGCAAAAGCTCACTCACACAGCAGCCAAATGAGGGGCAGCTATTAAATGTAACTGGGGGGTTATGGTATAGGATGGCTGGCGCCAGGAGCCCGTGATGTAAAGCCTGGGCAACACTGCACAACACAATAGTTACTGCGAAAGCTGATTGTACCATATATTATGTTAAAGGGAATGAATTGCTGGTGTTTAGGCTCGGTATCGAGAACAGCTAGCTGAGTTAAACACCATCAAAACCGGCTATTCATGTTAATAATAATAAAAGAAGAAAAAACGTTCTTGAACTGATAACATTTGTAAGTTGTTCTTAGTTCAAGTACAAAATATCCTGTATTGAGGACAAAATAGAATTATTTTAAGTCGCATTTGCTCATAAAATATCCTCCTTCTTCTAACACTTTGGTTATAGAGTGAGGGTAGGTATCTAACCTACAGTTATACCATCTTGGTCCTTAGTTGATTTATTTCGTTTGGAATTCAAAAGCTTTATTTGATTAAATACAGAAAATTACAGTCATGTTCTCAATCCACTTCTACGGCAAATTTCGAATGTGGAATGGACTCGTGTTGACGCAACACCAAAGCGAAAAAGTTGTTCCTTTTAAATAGTATTGCTTATGGAAAATGTGGCTATTTTTTCCAAGTTTAAAAAATTCTGTAAATTTTTCAAAAACAATACAAATTTTCATGACTTTTTTACATTTTTATACCCTTGGAGAGGGTATATTAAAATTGTCCAGATGTTTGTAACGCACAGAAGGAAGCATCTCCGACCACATAAAGTATATATATTCTTGATCAGCATGACGAGCTGAGTTGATATAGCCATGTCCGTCTGTCCGTCCGTCTCTGTCCGTCCGTCCGTCTGTCCGTCTGTTTCTATGCTATCTCCTCCGTCAGTTTTAAAGCTATCGTAACCAAACTTTGCACAAAGTCATTTGGTATTAATACGCTGCACATTTGTCGGAACCGGCCGGATCGGATGACTATAGCATACGATAGCGAACGATCGGTAGAAAAAGTAGTTCTAGTGGGAAAAACTTTTTTGTTTTCAATGCGATCGCTCTCAACCCTCGTATTTATGAGTTCTTTATGCTTTCACATAATTTCAGCAAGTTTAATGCAAATCGGGCAACTATATAGTATAGCTGCCATACAAATGATGGGTCTGAAAAAAAGTTTTAGTATGAAAAACTTTTTTGTTTTCAATGCTATCGCTTACTGATCAATATGATATGCTAACACATAATTCTGTCAAGTCTGATACAAATCGGATGAATATAGCATATGGCTGCCATAGGAATGATCGGTCGGAAAAATATTTTTAGTGAGAAAAACTTTTTTTTTTTCAATGGTAGCGTCTTTGTACGTTCCAATTATAAATATTATCGGTCTTAACACTATTTTAGAGATTTTAATGAAAATCGGATGAATATATCGTATATTTGCCATATAAAAAACTGGCAGGAATATATCATGCTCCAAGGGTATATAAACTTCGGTCGAGCCGAAGTTAGCTTTCCTCTATTTTTTAAAAAATATTAACCTCCAAAATGTCTTTAAATTACAAAAAATCAAACTAAAGTAATTTTTTAACATCCACTCTTACCTTTTACAATAACTACTTTGTTATTTTCAAACTACAAGAAATTTTGATGGTAAATATCATTTTAAAGAATGAAATAAGTCCACTATCATAAAATGAATTTAAGCGGGCATCACAAAATGAAATTACACCTCGCGGCTATTATATTGTAATGGTTAGTTAGTTTCCTCCTGGTATAATGGGTGAGCTTGAGAGGAATCCCTATCCAACTAGCAGATTTGATAGTTCCACAGAGTTCAGAAATGCAGCCATCGGTTAGTGGTTTGTCTGTTTGAATCCATATTTTATTCTGTCGAATTAATTCTGGGGCCACGCTGTACCGCTGTCGGTTACGCCGGCAGCGGAGCGGCTGCGTTATGTATGCTTGTGTGTTAGAGAGAATGGTATATGAACACGGACAAAGCGTAATTACAGTTAAGTGTATTTGAAGAATGAAATAAGGACGCGCTGTCTAATTTCATTGTTTGATCGCAGCCTAAATTCATTTTGACGAATGAAATTTTGTGGTCGCAGATTAAATTAATTTTGCAGAATGAAATTATTCAGTCATACAAAATGCACCTTAATTAACTTGGTCTTATTTCAGAGTGTCTTTTTTTAATGGTTTTCTCTACAACTTTTATTTTGTTCAAGAATGTATTGCGGTTGACTTTAAAATTTATTAAACTTCAATGAAGAATATTTTGGAATTATTTTAAGAGTGAATGAGGTTGTGCCTAACACAACTACAACCTAAAATTTTTAAATAAACTTTACAGACGTATTTGAAATAAAATTTTTTTTTTACTTAAATCAAGTATTTTTGTTCCTACCGCACTATTGTCACCGTTTGTAACAGTTTTTTATACTCTGTACAGTACATATAATATATAGAGAAGAGGGAGAAGAAATTATTTCCGACACTGTAAAATATATATATTCTTGATCAGCATCAACAGTGGAGTCGATAGGGCCATTTCCGTCTATATTTATTTATTTTATTTGACGAAGGAAAGATAAAGATAAAATAAATTATTCTCAATTTAGAGGCAAAAAAAAACGTAAAAAAAAAATTGCATTGTTCAACAATTGTTAAAACAAGCTACCATCCACCGCCTTTTCATACATTTGTGGGCAGACATAATGAGCCAACATCGATTTCCATCATGTGCAACAGCTTCTTTGCAGGAAAATGGAGCAATGGTGGTTTTGGCGCTCATTCTGTGATCATGGAATGGTGTCTAATGGATCTTGTGTGGATTGTGCGTTTTCCAAGTCGGAAATTTTGATTGTTTCCAACTCCAAAATGTGTTAAATGTTAGGCCCTAAACGGTCTATCGGCAATATCTTTTCAAATCGTGCTTTAACAAGGGGCGTATAATGGTTCCACTCACTCAAAAATGGTGATGCTTATTAGCAGTGTTTATCGGAAATAAACTGCAGCAGAAGGGACTGTCTTGTAACGCTAACTGCGACTAACTTTCTGAACATCAGTGAGGAATCTCTTCGGCAAGCATTCGGCTCATCTCGAATTTGTTTGGACTCTAGGGGCTTTGTCTAAGAAACCCTCTCTTAGGGGTTGATGAATGGCTTGTAGTCGAGCTCTTATACTACCGTGCTCAACAAAATTCAATAATAAACGACTATATTTTCTAGTAATGGGATCCTTGCCATTCCAGTTAGTGAGTAAATGAACACAAATGACTAATGGCTAATCATTCAACGCTGCGAGGATATTTTAAATTTGTCCTAAAATCTTAGTTTGTTGGATGTCATGGGACATTGTGACGGTAGCATACATCCATGGCGCTAAGGTGTGTGCGGAGATGGTTTCCCAGTACTTAGGTGAATTGGAACTTGACTTCTTGTGAGAGCTTGCTGCCGTGGACCAAGGCCGGCATCCCAGAAGCGTTTCAGCAGCAGCCCTACAGACCAGATGTGGCCCCCAGACTTTGTTTTGTTTCCTCGCCTGAAATGGCCGATGAAAGGCAAGAATTTTGAGACAATAGAGGGAAGCCCAGAGGGGGCTATTCCGGAGAATGCCTTCCGTGACGGCCTTAATTCTTGGCAATAGCGCTGGCACGCAGAAGGAGCCTATTCTGAAAGATTTTAAAGAATTGTAACGATTGGCTCAATAAATTTTTTTTAATCGACTCAGTCCTATTACTTTCCGGACAAACCCTGTAGAAATAGAATTCTTGGGAATTGCAACAGATTTCTTAGAAAGTATGTGGCAAAAGTTAACTGGCACTGCTCTGCCAGGCCTTAAACAAGTGTATCGAGCAACTGACACCATAAAATAAAAAATAAAACGACCATTCTGCCCTGGTGGAAAATGTCGAGCAATTTGGTCTTATAAGGCAACAAAGGATTACAATCTTTGTATATAAGCCAGCCCTGCTTGTTGCCAAAAATACACGAAGAGCAGATGGCTAATATGAAGAGCAAACTGAGATTGCCATCTGCAAGATGATCGGGGCCGAACAGCAATACACACACATACACTTGTAATCATCTGTTTTCTCTCTCTCGCTGAGAACAATAGATCAAGAACAAGTGAACAAGAACAAATGATCAAGAACAAGTGAACAAGAACAAATGAACAAGAACAAGTGAAAAAGAACAAATGAACAAGAACAAGTGAACAAGAACAATTGAACAAGTGAGCGAATTGAGTGAGTTGACTCACTTAGAAAACGAGAAAGGCAAAGCTAACTTCGTCTGTACCGAAGTTTTCATACACTTGAAATAGCTTGTCTCAAGGGTTAGCGACTTCGACCAAACTTCGCAGATCAGCTTAAAAACATTACATATTACCCATGACCGTGTTTGAGAGCAGTAATATTGAGAACAAAACAGTTTTCTTACTAAAAACCATTTTCCGAACGAACATTTGTATGGCAGCTACAAGAAGTAGTCATCCGATCCGGTCGGTTCCGACATATTAGCAGCGTGCAGTAAAAAGAAGACTCTGTGCAAAGTTTCAGATCGATAGCTCCAAAACTGAGGGACTAGTTCGCGTAGAAACAGACAGACGGACAGACGGACGGACAAAGCTTAATCGACTCAGCTCGTCATGCTGATCAAGAATATATATACTTTATGTGGTCGGAGATGATTCCTTCTATGCGTTGCAAACTTCTGGGCAAAATTATAATACACTTTTCAAGTGTATAAAAAGAACAAGTGAACATGTTCAGCGAAAAGAACAACCTTTACCCAACACTAATGTGAACGCATTACATTGTCATTACACTAGTCATGTAGCAAAAGAGCCGATTATCCAAATTTTTTAAAGAAAAGTTAAATCATAAAAGTTTACATTTACATTTTTACAATCATAGAAGTTTGCATTTCTCTTCCATTCGTATTCGGTGCGCATGGTCGTTGGTTCAAATCCCAGTTGAGCAGATATATTTTTATATTTCTTTGTTTTTTTCAGAATTCTTAAATAGACTAAAACTGGTGTGGTCTTTGAAGTTGATAAGGATGTCCTATGGCATGTGGCCTGGCGGAGGAAAGGAAGAAGAGTTGTCCCTCCTGGGATCAAACCAAATATTACATATCGAGCTCAAATTAAAAGTCAAACATTCTAAAAATGATTTAGCTTTGGGATTAAATTGTGCTCAAATTTTTTGCTCTTCAATTTTTTGCTGATTCAATCTATCAAACGATTACCCCGGGATAAATGTAATTTTTCACGGGGTCAAAAAAGGCGGATCAAATCAATCTTTATTCTGATCTGTTCAAGCATATCCGGGAGTATGTTGTTTTTATTACCGCTTGGGATTGATTTGATCCCGCATGGATTGATTTTTTGTTTAAGTTATCTGACACATAACAGCTATTTAGGAGATGAGAAATCGGCCCTTATAAAATTATTCAAAATTAAAAAAAAATGTTTGCTGGTTGACTAGTGTAATATCTTAATACAAAGCATTCGTCCTAGGCCAAGTGGTAATTATTATGGCTTTCCAAGGCTGAGTCACTGCAAAGGATAACATCTTAGTTAGTTTTTGTGGTTTAGTAATTAAGTCCACAGTTTGAGAGTCACTCCAGTCGGGTGACGCAACAAGCCGCTTAAATTGGGATTAAGTGTGAATTCGCTATGCTTGCACGCTTCATCCCCTTTATTTCATAAATAACAAATGACCCGCACGACGTATGTGTAATAATCATGGCATATGCATTTTTAATGCTCACGGATGCCCAAATTGAAAGGTAAACAGAGCGGAAAAAGCGCAAAAACTTTAATATGACCTTCAACACTCACTCGACTGGCACACACAGAACATTGTCTGGCTGCAGGGCAGGAAGCAGCGGCATTCTCCATGTTGAAGGACACGCGTTTGCTTTACGTTTGTGTGGAGCTGCAGCCTGCGGGCAATTGCAGGATATGTTCAACGGATGGCGCTGAAGTCGGATGTGCGGCTTGTTAGCCATGGCGTATACGCCAATTATACAAGCAAGAGTTAATTCATCTGAATTCATATTTTTCTGTTATTTATCACTTATTTGCGTTAAAATTTTATCTCTAACATTCTGCTAAAGATGCGAAGAACAAAAAGCTTTAATTTTAATGCGATTTCATCAAAATGTAACAAATTTTGATTTTAAACTATAGTCGCATGATTAGCTAGTGATTTCCGACCCGTAATTCTGTTCCAAAAGCCATAGAAACAACAACAAGCGAAGTAAACTTTGTGTGGAACACACAACAACTGTGCATTTCAACTGAACTTAAATGAAGAATAAACTTGTTGTTGCTGCGCCCTTTACTTAGATTATGGTGAATTACATTGCTGTCCTTGGACCAGCAGCAACAGCAACATTGCTGTCTAAACGTATTGATTCGGGCATTCATTAGGTTTAAGTGTTTTTTTAAAGTCTGTGAGGTTCGGAATATCTGATATATGCTTGCACCAGTTTCTCAGTGACTAATTTGTTCACACATTCTGTTAAAAAACGGAACTTTTGCAAGATAAAATATGGACTTTTCTGAGTTTCTAAATTACGTTAATGAAATATTAGAAAATCTCTAAAATTAATGTCACAGCAGAACCTTATCAAAGGCGGCACAACTCATAACTTAAGCGTGCGATTTAAAAACTAAGTTTCTTATTTTTCTGCCAGTTTTTACTGCACTAACATATGTACGTGCCGAGGATACTACTCTTTTGGGATTAATTAATAATTGGCTTTTACATAGCTTTACCGAGCTTCTCTCAATCTCATGGCGTATGTTCTTCTAACTTTCATTTATTCGGTATAAGAAGTTTGCTCATATTTGCTATCCAAAAGCATTTCCCCCATTTTAAAGTTACTCATAACATAAGTTTTTAAACTTTAAGAGCGGGAAACCTACCGAACGCTTTAAATTATTTACTTTAATGCCAATAACGTCAATTTTATTCAATAGATTTCAATAAAATAATGCACATTATATTTCGAACAGTTGTGTCTTCGATGATCAGTAAAAAGTAAATATTCAATCTTATTCTTGGTGTAAGTTGCGAAATTTTCCCAGAACTTTTAAATTTGAAGCAAAGTTAAAGATATAAGTATTAATAGCTTGCGAAGTCAACCATCGAATTGAAAAGTGCTTTATGAAGAAACGAGAAGGCCAAGCTAACTTCGTCTGTGCCGAAGTTTTTATACCCTGAAATGTTTTAATACATCAAAGTTTAAGAACGCCAGCATTAAAACAAACAATTTTCCTAAATAAAACCCACTTTTCGACGCTAGTTCCTATGACGCTATAAGTAAGTCATCCGATTTTGACCAAAACTTCCAAAATGTTTGTAAAAGCGCATAATATTAATAATTGCTGAAGTGAGACACGTTAAGATTAAAAACCAAAAAATTTTTCTCTAAAAACCCACTTTTCAACCGATAGTTCCTAGGGCTATTAGATATAGTCTCCGATTTGGACAAAAACTTCCTAATCTATGTGAAGAATTCTGAAGTGAGACACGTTAAGATTAAAAACAAAAATTTTTCATAAATCCCACTTTTCACCGTGTTCCTATGGAGCTATGATATAGTCATCCGATTTGGACAAAAACTTTATATGTAAAGCGTATAGAATTAATATTGCTGAGTGGGAGCCGTTAACATTAAAAACGAAAAGTTTTTCTCACAAAGACCCACTTTTCAACCGATAGTTCCTATGGCAGCTATAGATATAGTCTCCGATTTGGACAAAAACTTCCTAACTATGTGAAAGCGTATAGAATTAATAATTGCTGAAGTGGGGAGCCGTTAACATTAAAAACAAAAGTTTTTCTCACAAAGACCCACTTTTCGACCGATAGTTCCTATGGCAGCTTTAAGATATAGTCTCCGATCCGGTCGGTTCCGACATATTAGCAGTGTGCAGTAAAAAGAGACTGTGCAAAGTTTCAGCTCAATAGCTTTAAAACTGAGAGACTAGTTTGCGTAGAAACAGACAGACGACGGACAGACAGACGGACAGCGGACAGACAGACGGAGGACAAAGCTCAATCGACTCAGCTCGTGTCTGATCAGATATATAGTTTATAGGGTCGGAAATTAATATTTCTATGCGTTGCAAACTTCTGGGCAAAATATATACCCTTAAAAGGTGTTCTTCATCAAGAAAAGATACGTTTTTCTAAAATTACTTTTTCTGCCAATCAACAAACTTGATTTTTTCCTTTTTTTTGATAAGGCCACACTTACACATTCGTCATGATTAAAAATATAATGCTTTTTTCTGAAATAAATTTCAGTCTAAGTTTCAAGTTTGTTTGCAAACATAAAAGAAAGATTAAGGGCCGTTTTCTCATGTTCCTGTTTTTGCTCAAATCGAAATCCACCTAGATTTCGCAACTAGGTGGATTTTGTGCAATCGGTTGTCTTGTGTAGAAGGATTATGAATTTGGGCATTTGCGCCACGGTCACACCGGGAGGGCTGGAAAGGCACTAAAATTGAGTCGCCTTGCCATCTTGCGAATTTTTGTTTTATTTATTGCGCGCCAATTTTAAAAAGTAAAGCATGCATTTTACAGAGGAGGAGAAGGATTTTTTTGAACGACTTGTTACTATGATGGGAGATTAAGCAATAGATCTAAAGCTAAGTTCACCCAGGCAAATAATTTGGACAAATTTTGAAGAAAATTTGGCCATAAAGGCCAAATTGTGAAACTTTCCGGGCATATTTGATCAAATTACACAGTTCTACAAATTGAAACCTTTTGTGAGTATCCAGAGAATCTTTAACTAATTCCTGCGCGCCTACTCATGCTGATTACGAGTTGGTATGTCAAAGCCATATCTAAGTTTCCGTTTCCAAGATATTGGCGATAAACTAAATTTCCGACTTCTTGCCGTTTTAGAAATTTTGTAGGCCACACTAAGCAATAATTGCTGATTTTATGAAGCTGAACTGAGAAAAATGAAACACACCATATAAGTATTGCCAATGGTGTCGAAACTGGCCTTCAAAGTTAAATTTTACTTGATTTATAGCAATTTTATCAATTTAAACCATTTGCTACAAGCCATTCTATTGGTCGGAAATTTAGTGGCGCCATATCATCATATAGTTCAACATTTAATTTAATAATTTTTTGGCAATTTTGTCAGGACCGCAGGCAAAGTTACTGCCTGTTATATGCGTTTATGGGAGTTTTGAAAAGGCAATTTGATATAGCATTAGCTTAACAAATATTTATTGAAAGTAAAATAACAATCAATGCTACGTTAATGTTTACGGATAGTAGAACTATGGCCGAATTATAAAAAGTCTCTTTGGAAAACAGCTATCAGTAGAAATATTTTCTCTGTGATTCTCAAAAAACCAATTAACTTTTGGACTTTTTTAGGGATAATTGCGGGGCTTTTAGTGATGAGTATGCAGAGCGCTTCAATGTTAGCGGATTATTGCTGGAATGTTTCGTCGAGAAGGTACGGAGGCAGAATACAAAAGGGAAGCGAAAAAAACGCGACGAAATCACTAGTAATAACAGAAGCTATAGTAAATATTCGGCATATCTTTTTTATACCCGCAAAGGGTATTATAATTTGCAGAAGTTTGCAACGCATAGAAAATTCATTTCCGACCCTATAACTATATATTCTTGATAGGACGACGAGCTGAGTCGATTGAGCTTTGTCCGTCCGTCTGTCCGTTTGTCTGTCCGTCTGTCTGTCTGTTTCAACGCAAACTAGTCTCAGTTTTAAAGCTATGAGCTGAACTTTCACAGGTCTTCTTTTTACTGCACACTGCTAATAGTCGGAACCGACCGGATCGGATGACTATATCTATGCCCATAGAACTTGGTGGAAAACTTTTTTTTAATGTTAACGGCTCCCAGCAATTATTAATTATATTCAAAGTTAGGAAGTTCCAAATCATGACTATACACTGATAGGATTCGGTGATGGGTTTTGGAGAAAAACTTTTCCGTTTTTAATTTCGCTCACTAAATATAATCTATACGCTTCACATGATTAGGAAGTTTTGTCCAAATCGGATGACTATATCTTATCTAACATAGGAACTAGTAAAATTTTTTTAAAAAAAAATTTTTTTTTTTAATCCCCCCCGAAAAATATAATTACGTTTACAAAAATTTTAGAAGTTTTGGTCAAAATCGGATGACTAAATCTATAGCTGTAGGAACTAGCGTGAAAAGTGGGTTTTATTTAGAAAAATTTTTTTTTTTAATGCTGGCTTGGTCTGGCTGGAGAGTTACAATTCCATGTAATCAACACAAATCAACAGAGATTAATTACAACAACTTGGAATAGCAAATGGTATGTCCGTACAACGATCGCTGTTTCGAAGATAACCACATCTTCTCATCAGCTGACTCTTGTATTGCATATTCACATTCAAACGACCACTTAGACTCAGGTTTGATTGTGATGTCAGCGAATAACGTTTTGGGGATTCCAATTTATCCACTTCACACCCTGAACTTCTGCAATAGTTTTTATGAAAGTGTTGCTTTTGCTTACCAATTTTATGTAATTAATTTCTTTTTGCTTATGAGCTCTGCAAGGTGGCTGGGCAATCTGCCCAATGATCCTCCATATCAATATGAAACATATTTTAAAGAAATCCTTTATTTTATAGAAATTCCCTTTGCTTTTTTTTAACTTGTTAATTCGATTGGAAAGCGAAAGCGGAGGCGGCTGACTATGGAGGCGGCAAGAGGGGGAGTCCACCAGTAGGATGCGAAGACCAATACAATATAGCTCAAAAGTATGGACATTAACATCAGCGGATGAGGCAGCTATAAAACATACATCGGCGCATAAAACAGCAGCGAATGTGCTGGATAGGACATGCTACCAGTATGGATAAACAAGCTCTAGTAAAACATGTGTTCAGACGGAAGGCGAAAGACTTTGGGAGACCAAAACTGAGAGGTGCGGAAAGACATAGCCAATCCTGCTTTGGTGCCAGCTAGCACAAAACAGAAACGGGCATTAATAGCCGCGGCGGAGACCGTTAAGCAGTTGTGATTCACATGCAGCGCCAAATAGAAAGAAGAAGTAGACTATCGAAGAGTACAGTTATTGCTTCAAAAATTAATCGCAAATGTTAACGTAGCATTCCATGAATGTTGTTATTTCACATTTCAATAAATATTTTGTTAAGCTAATGCTATATCAAGTTACCTTTTTAAAACTCCCATAAACATTTGGAATGGGAATCTAGTTCTCCTCCCATAAATTTAAATCTTGATTTTCGCATATAACAGGCAGTAACTTTGCCTGCGGTCCTGACAAAATTGCCAAAAAATTATCATAATTAGTGCAAATATTAAACTATATGATGATATAGCGCCACTAAATGTCCGACGAATAGAATGGCTTGTAGCAAATGGTTTAGGTTGATAAAATTGCTATAAATCAAGTAAAATTTAACTTTGAAGGCCAGTTTCGACACCATTGGTAATACTTATATGGTGTGTTTGATTTTTCTCAGTTGCATTGATATGTGTACTATCCTATAAGCTTCATAAAATCAGCAATTATTGCTTAGTGTGGCCTACAACATTTCAAAAACAACAACTTTTCTTGGAAACGGAAACTAAGATATGGCTTTGACATACCAACTCGTAATCAGTATGAGTAGGAGCGCAGGAATTAGGTAAAGATTCTCTGGATACTTTTCGCTGTAGAACAGTGTTATTTGCGTATGAAACTATAGCTTTTGTTTTAAATCCTGTAAAATCTTCAATCATCTCTATTTTAATCAAAATTTGACTTAAATTATCTGCCTGTGTGAACTTAGCTTAAGCAATGAACTAGGGGAATTAAAATGCGGATCTGCCTCTTTGGCTATGTCTGCAGGTGTCTTGCATACAAAAGCCACATCCAATATTATTCATTTTGGGTTTACTTTTTATCAATACAGACTTAACTGTTTTTAGCAGCAGTTGTTTTTTGATTTTAAATATTTTTCAGTGTGACCATATGCGTGCACACATAAAAATACATAATTTGGTTAAGCATGTACATGGTTTTGAAATACATGAGGATGAAGTAGATGGCAACAAAAACCATCTAGATGGCTAACCATGAACATGAGCGAAGCCAATACAGCAAATCCACCTAGATTTGCAACATGAGAAAACGGCCCTAAGAGTGCAAAAGCAAAAAAACTTTTATATGACCAACAAGGAAGATGTACTTAATAGTCAGGTTATATGTATAGCTACTTCAAAGGCCTTACTACTTTTGGTCTACAGAATATGTCAAATTTATTTGTATTATTTCCCTAATTAAAGTAGTAGCTTGTTACAAAGTGATGGCACCATAACACAATGTCTACCTGAAAAAGAATGCAACGTTTTTTTTTCCAACTTCCAGCGCACTTGACAACATTCTTTAAGAAAAATTTGCATTCCCTTGAGCCAAGCGCTCTTAGGGAATTTGAGAAAATTTACCAAGCGTTTACTTCAACCAGCAAGGTCTAGCTTGGGCATAGGGAAATTCTTGCATGAATTGAAATTGAAATGAATGAATTGCTCAATAAACATTTGATTTACCCAGCTTTGATTTCAATTAAGTTTAAGGAATTCCACTGATTTTCCAACTTTGATCTCCAAAAAAAAAATATTAAAGGCAATTGTCTGACATTAAATTAATACGAAAGTAAACTATTTAAATTTTGACAACACTTTCAACATCAATTGAGGCCGTCGGGCGGAACTGTGCCTTGACTTTATTGAACCTTCAACGGTAAACACAAACTACACACTTGTATGTAATCAAAAGGGAAAATTCGTTCCCTTTACTTGGTAGATTCTTTTCTGTGTGTGTTTGTTGGTAGCATCAATTTTGTTTGTTTCTCTTGTAAGGAAATTGCGTCACATTTACCTTTGATTTATGGATACGCTCAGCTAAGCAAAGCGTAAATGTAACAGTTCTGCCAATGGAAATAAAGTCATCAGAGTAGATGAGAGTTGAGTGAAAAATACCTCCTCGGAGAGCACTAAATGAGGTCAATGTTGTATTAGAGGCCAAGCAAATTAGATCTAGCAGTGGTCGGTAATGCAAATACACACAAATGTAATAACAAGTTGTTCAGTTCGCCTTTAAGAATAAATGCGCGTCTGGAAGAAAGTTTTAAGACAAGTAAAATTTGTTTGATTAATACTGAAATTGGGTGAAATATCTACGGAAAACATTTGGAAATCGGAGAGCGGTTAAAATGTATATCAAAAATTGTGGAGCCTATTTGAAGGAAATTTTTTGATCGGTCACACTTTTTTGTAGAAAAGGATATTTTTTGTATCAGAGATGCAAATCAATTTGGAGACGAACCACTACGAAGTCGGAGTCTTTGAAAACTTTTAAGATTCTTTTTGATGTATGAAGGGATTTTTAGAGCAAATCTCTTGTAAGGACTGTTGGATTGTGTGTGTGTGCATGTGTAAGTGATCTGATTGTATTCCAAATTAATAAAAGTGGAAAACGGGATTTTGGTTAGTTTGAATCCCTTTATGGCCCTAAGCAGAATAATGAAAAAAGTTCAATTTGTAAAAATGTCGGCTATTTGAAAAGGAGAAATTGATTTTTGAAAATTTCATATTCACATTAATTCTGCGTTTATTAAGACCAACATCATCAAAATCGGTTCAGTAGATCTTGGGAAAAGCTTCTAACCAATTTATTTATATAAATTTTTTTAAAAAATTTTAAACAGGGATTTAATGGAATTGGTTGTTAGCTTTCACCGAAAAAAATGATTGAAATTGCTTCAACAGTTCTCAAGAAACTTTGTCCATCCAGGTAATTTAAACTCAACAAACTTTGTAAAACTAGAAGAGTCCTAGGGCTACATCCTAAAGTGGCTTTTATTAATGTCAAACCACCTCAATGGCTTATACACAACGATTAAGTTTGTCAAATTCGCCATAATTTGATGAAAATTACTCTTCAAAGTCTAACTTAGACGCTTTTTGGTTTGCTGATGCTGAACCTATGATTTTTAAGCTACATTAATATGAATACTGTCGCATAAAACCCATAAATACAGATATTTTTGATCGGTGTAGCCTCCATAATTTTTTAAAATCCATTAATACTGCAAAGTGGATTTTCCGCGATATCTTGAAAACAAGAGCTGATGCAAAAGAACCGAGACCAGAATCCCTGAACAAAACTGGATAAGAATTTGGCATCGAGAAGGCTGGACCAAAATGGCTTGTTGGGTGTTATGCTTGTGGAATTACATTATGATTAATGAATTTGGATTAAAAAATGGGAAAGGCTCAACTTTAGATAGATTTTGAAAATTTTATTATTATCAGAAAATAGTACGTTCTAAATGTACCGAAAACGTGTATTTTTGTGTTCAATAGTAAGGTAAGTCCGTTTTAATACCCTGTTCTCATTAAAAATGGGAAAAGGTGATCATGAAGTTGTGCAAATGTATGTAACAGCCAGAAGGAAGCACCTCCGACCCCATAAAGTATATATATTCTTGATCAGCATCAACAGCCGAGTCGATTTAGCCATGTCCGTCCTTTAACAATCAGGCGTAATTTTGCGTTGTGGTGTATCGTACAACGGTTTTTTTAAATTTGGAAAACTCTTCCCCTCCATCTTTTATCAGCGAAAAACTGTCTTTTTCTCTCGTATAAACGCGTGGATACCTACAGAGGTGAAGCCACCAATTTTTGGACGTATGAAGGTGTATACTCTACCCACATCGAGTTGGTTTCAGATTTGGAAAACTTCACCTCCTCCATCTTTTAGCAGCCAAAAACTGTCTCTCTCTCTGTATGATCGCGTTGATCTCAGAGACTATAAGAGGTAAAACCACAAATTTGAGCATGTATGTAGGTGTATATCGTACCCAAATCAAGTTTGCTTCAGATTTGGCAAATTCCTCCTCCTTCTCCTTCTAACCGCGAAAAACTGTCAGAGCTAAAATTTTTAGGTTTGAACCTAATGATTGAATATATATTCTATTCTGTATACCACCACAAGATCCGAGCAGAAACATCGAAGATATGCATTCGATTGAGCTGTCTGTGTGCCTGTACGTCCGTCTGTCTGTTCCTACGCAAACTAATTTCTTAGTTTTAAAGTTATCGAGCTGACACTTTGCACAGAGTCTTATTTTTTCTGCACGCTGCTAATATGCCGGAACCGTCGGATCGGACGACTACGTATATCTTATAGTTATCGGTTGAAAACTTGGTCTTAGTGAGAAAAACATTTTTGTTTATATTGTTAATGTATGTAAACTCAGCGATTATAATAATATTCTACGCTTTTGCACAGATTTGCAAATTTTGATAAAAATCGGATGACTATATCTTATAGCTGCCATGGTAACCATTGGTCGAAAATTGGATTTTATTTAGAAAAATTTTAAGCTCTGATATTTCAAACCACTTGCAAGGGTATAAAAATTTCGGCACAGACGAAGCAAGCAAACTTCTCGGTTTTGTTTTGTTTGACGTTTAAGCCCCATACGGACCTCAGAAGTTGCGAGAAGTTTCATACAAAAATTGAGGGAAGAAGAAGCAGAAGTTACAACTTCGCCTCTTGAACTTTTTGCATGTACGGAAGTGCGAAGTTGAATGTTACATTTAACAGACAATGTTGCACTTAACAGCACATTTGTGGAGACTATGTAAATTGGCTGTGAACCTTATTATGCTTGAGCAACAGACGCAGCATTCTCAATGCTTCTTCTCAATCTGCTTCTGCTTTCCTCAATTTTTGTATGAAACTTCTCGCAACTTCTGATGTCCGGGGGCTTTAAGAACGAGTTTTATTAATTTGTTCGTCGATTTATCCCTTGAGTAAGAAATTTCCAATGTGTGCTAACTTTTAGAACGCCATTCCTTTCGCAGTGTGCTGATAACAAAATTATGAGTATTTTAAATATATTTTGGCAAAAACTGTTTTCGGCCGATCGTTCCTCTAGGAGCTAAATTAGATAAAAGTTCGATTTTTATTTAGATTATACATGTTGTGTATCTATTAAAAAGAATATTATTGCCAACATTTCGTTTAAATAGCTTTAAATTTATTCTTGCTACTTGCCATTTTGTCCACAGTGCCAAGGTCAGAAGATGTGCCTGAAACCCTTTTAGAGAGGCGCATGAGGATATTTTAATTTAAGTGATAAAAGTTATATTTCTTTTCATCTGAAAAAATACTGATTTTCCACGTTCGACTCAATGTAGCTCAGCACTTTGTTCCATTTGTCTTTCTCACATTTCTTAAATATTTCCAACACCAGACACATTTGAATTTTATTTAGCAGACTAGAGATTAAGTACAGTTTGATTAGAAACTTAGAAATAACTAAGCGAAATTAATATTCAAATCTATTCCCCCACTCCATACGCCATTCAAATTCCCCAACCACGCTTGGATTTTCCTCAATTATTCATTTACATATGTCAGTACATATGTAAAATCTGCCAGTTTAATCATGTCTTTGTTCACACACAAATTGGCCCTGCCTCTTCCCTTCGTCCATTCCAGGCTTATATTAAAACAAATTTCAGTCAGATAAGCGAAATTTGTATGTACTTTTTGGCCAGTCCCAAAAGGACCTCAATGCCGGCGGGTGCTATGATGTCGATGTGGCCTATTAAGCAATGTGCCCTGTCAAACTTCGTTCAAATTTTGAGCCGCCCCAATCTAATTTCGGTACACATATGCAGACGATGTTTCACAAGTAGGTAAAATGGTCACCCAGAGACATATGAAATAACTGAAATAGGTAAGAAAAAGCATTCAATTTGCTAAGCATTGTTCTTTAGTGTGTCAGACGCAAGGCAGGGTCACAGCTATTATTGGGCATTATTATCACCTCAATCAGGCAACAGGACATGACCAAAACATTCACCACAAAAACCAAAGCGCACAAAAGTATGTAAGTACAATCGGAATGTTTGCTTATGAATTATACACAAGTTTGTCGGCCGGTCGGCCGGCCCACATGCCTCGGCCCTTACCCAAAAATCAGAGGTCAAGAAAATGTATGAATAACAAAATCAAACACAAATGCCTGCAATCCTTAAGACGACAAAAAAGGAGAAAAAGTAACGAAAAGAAAGAAAAGGGAATAAAAACAATGAGCGAAACACGAACGGAAATTGCTGATTACAGCAATAAAAAAAAAAAAAAAAAAAACAATGACTCAGGCAGAAAAACTAGAGGGTCCACTTGTTTGGATGGGGTAGCTTAAGTTTAAGTTGTGTACCATCAATTTTAAAATTTAGAATTTAAATAAATTAAAAATCACAGCACCTTCACAGTGATCTTGCGGAGCGGAATCATAATTAAATTCTTTAAATTTAAACTTAAAACGTCACCACCAAAAGAACATGCATTTATGTGGACAACTATGTAAAATCTATTACAGCGGTGGGCACGAAATTTATGTTTGGGAGCAGTCCAACACCAATAACAACTCGAGCAGCGATCTTCTCACGTGTGCTATTCTTTTAACGAAAAGAACTCATACCAATCTTTTTTTCCGGCGCTTAATGTCGAACTAGAAAGTTTGTTGCGGGCTAAAGCTAGATTTAAACACAAGCACCATCATTACCTTAAGAGTACTGTATACCTTCAGGTGTCATTTTTTAAAGGTTTACAAAAAATTAAATTACACAAAAACTATAAGTGATATTAACAAGCTGGTTTTTTTTTCATTCGATGAGTAATCGGTTAAATTATATAATATTTAGAAATTTTTGTTCTTGGTGTTGTTCCTGCGGTTGTTTATGTATTCCGGATCAAAGTTGGCCAAAAATTCAAAGGCCCATGGTTACAAAAATTATTTGAGAACTGATCTGATATCTGATTGTGAAAAAGATGACCGAGTTTTGTTCAGAACTGATGTAATACTGGTGTGAACTAAAGGGTGGTTTTTTAGCTATTATCTTTTTGGCAACACTGGTTTAAACAGCTCACGGACGTTTCCTGTTTTGTTTCACTGTCAAACATCTTCAGTTTGGTCTATAATTTAACCGTGAATCGTCTTACAAACGAACAACGCTTGCAAATTATTGAATTTTATTATGAAAATGCGTGCTCTGTTAAGAAAGTTCATCGCGCGCTTTTTCCATTTCATGGTTAGTTTAATCGACCCACTGAAGCGGCTATTTGGGCTATTGTGACTTAATTTCGCACCAAATTTACATTGTGGGACATTAAACCACCAACACGCTTACGTAGAGTGCGAACTGAAGAAAATATCGCAGCTGTATCGGCCAGTGTTAATGATGACCATCCATTATCGATTCGTCGCCGTTCGCAGCAATTGGGCCTCTGTTACTCCGCAACGTGGAAAATTTTGCGGAAGGATTTAGGTGTGAAGCCTTTCAAAATATAGCTGGTGCAAGAATTGAAGCCGAACGACCTACTGCAACGTAGAATTTTTGTGAATGGGCTCTTGGAAAGTTGACCGAAGATCCACTTTTTTACGACGAAGCTCATTTTTGGATCAATGGGTACGTAAATAATGAATATCAGCCAGAAGCATTGCAAGAGCTACCAAAGCATCCAGAAAAAGTCACAGTTTGGTGCGGCTTATGGGCTGGTGGCATCATTGGACCGTACTTCTTCAAAGATAATGTGAATCGTAACGAAACTGTGAATGGTGAGCGCTACTGTGAGATGATGTCCAATTTTTTTTTGCCCAAAATGCAAGAGCTTGACTTGCATGACATGTGGTTTCAACAAGACGGTGCCACATGCCACACAGCAAGCGCCACAATGGACTTATTGAGAGGCGAGTTCGGTGAACATTTTATTTCACGTTCGAGATCGATCAATTGGCGGCCTAGATCGTGCGATTTACCGCCTTTAGACTTTTTTTGTGGGGCTATGTTAAAGCTCAAGTCTAAACAGACAAGCCCGCTTCAATTGACGCATTGGAAGACTACATTGAAGCATTTATTCGTGAGATACCGGCCGAAATGTTGGACAAGGATAAGCAGTCACAACATAAAATAATCTTCAAACATTAAATTATTTGGACCGTACTATCGATTCAAATAAAGATTTCATTCATTTTTCTGCATTTTATGTGCTTTTTATACCCTTGCAAAGGGTATTATAATTTTGCCCAGAAGTTTGCAACGCATAGAAATATTCATTTCCGACTCTATAAACTATATATATTCTTGATCAGGGTGACAAGCAGAGTCGATTGAGCTTTGTCCGTCCGTCTGTCTGTCCGTCTGTCTGTCCGTCTGTCTGTCCGTCTGTCTGTTTCTACGCAAACAAGTCTCTCAGTTTTAAAGCTATCGAGCTGAAACTTTGCACAGAGTCTTCTTTTTACTGCACACTGCTAATATGTCGGAACCGACCGGAGAAAAACTTTTTTTTTTTAACGTTAACGTGTCTCACTTCAGCGATTATTAATATTATAAGCTTTTACACAGATTTTGAAGTTTTGGTTAAAATCGGACGACTATATCTTATAGCTGCCATAGAAACTATCGGTCGAAAAGTGGGTTTTATTTAAAAAAATTGTTTGTTTTAATGCTGGCGTTCTTAAACTCTGATGTATTAAAACATTTGCAAGGGTATAAAAACTTCGGGAAAGACGAAGTTAGCTTGGCCTCTCGTTTTTTTTTTTAACTTTCCTATAGCTCTTAAAAAATCACCCTAGTATATTTTTGATCGGCCAATAAACAGCGGAATTGTGGGGTTTCAAAGTCAAAATTTCATAAATAGAATACATAGAATTTGAGAATTGGTCAGTGGTTCTAAGATAATCGCATTTAAAGTTTCGAAAACTGTTTTCGATGATATGAAAATTATTTTTGATTTTAAAACATTGGCCGTGTTCACCAGCACAAATCGAAGACGAAAAAATCGATGATATAGTTCAATTATTGAGGTTAACGAATGTGAAGTGCAATTATGATTGCTAATTTTTGTGATTTTCATTAACATCAAAACGATTGCCTTCACGCATACCAACTTTAGCTTAAAATTTCATCCAAGCTTTCAACATGAGCCAATTAAATTTTTTTGATGATGTTTGATGTATGCTGGTGAACAAGGCCATTGATTTGGTGCACTTTGGTGTTAGCTTTATTTTTATACGCTCATCGCTTAGTTTCTAGATCGCTCTCTCTTTCTCTATTAGGATTGTCTTTGTTGACTGAAATGCTGTGGAGGTTGCAGAATGAAATAGAAACATGGTTTCAAATACACTCACAAAGTTCCAAGAAAGACAATCAGCAAACATACAAAATAATAAAATTATACTATTCCAAAATGCATTACACCAAAGATGAGCTTTCTATTGAAGTTAACAGTTTTATAATGATTGTACCCGTTACTTGTAGAGAAAAAGGCCCGCACAATAAAAAGTGTTGAAAAGTTTTTAAGAGATCCATTTCAAATTTAAAGCTTATGTTTATATTTACAATATCTATAATCCCTGAATTTTCCATCAAGATCGGATAACAAGTAGTTAAAAAATGGTGCATACGTTTTGGATGTCCCCCCTCAGGAACACAGGAACGCTATCAAACATTTTTATACGCGTTACTCGTAGAGTAAAAAGGGTATACTAAATTGGTGCAAATGTATGTAACATGCAGAAGGAATCATATCCGACCATATAAAGTATATATATTCTTGATCAGCATCAACAGCCGAGTCAATAGAGACTTGTCCGTCTGTCCGTCCGTACGTCTGTCTATATGAACACCTATATATGTATATCGAGGTCGATTAGTGTCGACCTTACTTACATTCTCGTTTTGTAATGTCTGCGTTGTTTGCACTGGGCAGCGGGAGCGACATAGTATTGCAGTGTCGTCTGCGAAGGTAGGGGTGGATACGAAATTTGTGGGAAAATCGTCCGTGGGGCAAGTACGCTTCTTTGAAGTAATGCTGCCTTGATCTCAAACTCTTCTGAGGTGAAATCGTTAGATCGTACACAGAACATTGGAAATGTTAGATAAGAATCAAACAACGCGAGAGTGTTTTGGAGTAATAGAGTAGTTATTTTATATTTAAGTCGGCTAGGTGGACACTCTGTCGAATGCTTGGGCAACATCAGGACACACTGCTCTACAGTACTTGTGGAGATACCGGTTTGCATCCCCAATTGGCCAAGTTAAAACCAACCAAATGAAATTAACACGGCGCGCAAATAAAATTAATCAACGTTCTTTTATGTTTGAGTTCTCATGTGCAAGTGAAGCTCGCCTGCTCTTTACAAATTCTAATGCTTTGCTAATGCGCTGCTGCGACTGCGCTTCGGCTAAGCACGTATAAGAGAACATGCTTAGGCAGCCGCGCAGCTGCAATTTCTAAATATAGAACAGGCGAGAAGAGAAAGATAACAGAATATTAACAGAATATAGAATATTTGGGCAAACAATGTTGGTGGCGGATGGCCCTTGAATTTAGTTATGTTGGCAAAGTTAAGCTTTACATGGGCGGCGGTGTGCAGGGGTTCTGCCCCGAACAGTACTGTTAGCACTCAAATGATCGAATTTCTGTTGTGAATCGCTGTATGGTATTAAATTGTCATTTTCCAGAAATTTGAAGCAATAGCAGTTTTTTAAATAGTTTAGTAACACAAGACAAGACCATGCCCGGGTTTTGTCTTTTCCAGGTTTCTTCTTCTTCCATCGTTGGGGAAAGTGGCCGCATGATACTTTGCGTTCAAAATTTTGCAAATGAAGTGTAATGCACAATGTGGAATTTAAATGATGATTTTATTTGCTATTAGGTCGTGACCCGGAGGTTTCAGTAGCTCCTTTATGATCTTGGATATATCTCGCACTCGAAACGTTAGCGAATTTTTATCCCTGTACCCATTGAAAGTGGGTAAAAGGGGATCATGAAGTTGTGCAAATGTTTGTAACAGTTAAATCTGCAAAAAACTGTCAGAGCCACAATTTTAAAGTTACAACATCGTCGCTTAATATATATTATCTTAGGCCTTAGATCTATCTATTTTGAAAAGCACAATGAAATCGGAGCAAAAACACCAAAGTTATTCACCAAACAAATTGGTTTTGAGAGCGGTGGAAGAATGAAATGATTTGTTTCTGGGTTTGATTTAAAAACGGTTTTAAAGTTTATAATAATTAAAAATTTACCCAGCGGCGTAGCGTATGATTATGCCGCCCGGGGCGGAAGTCGATTTAGCCGCCTCCTCCCCCTTGAATCGTTTTTCTTATTGTTTGCATCATAAACTGCTCTGTCACATAAAGGGACGTACCCAGGATTTTGATTAGGGATGACAAACACCTAAATTGTTCGAGGGGCATTAATTAGCTAAAGTTGTTATCATCGTTAAGTATAATTGGGAAAAATTCTTTAACTTTAAAAAATTCTTTAATTTCTTAAACAAAATTAAAAAAAAATTGACTTCAATGGTCCGAAACAAAAATTATGTCGAGGTCGAACATCGTTTTCTGGTTTGATGGCAAATGCGTTTTGAATTAGCTTTTTTGTAGTCTGCCTGCAGATATAATTGGACGAGTTGGACTACGTTTTTTGAAAATATAGCATAACCCAAACTGTGGAAGTCTATACTACAAATCTGCACACCGCATACGCCCTTGATAACAGAATCAATAAAATGGAAGGGCTTGATAGGAAGAAGCAGGATGAAGTTGTGGACGATATGGAACGCCTAACATCTTTGGTCAAGTCAAACACAAGGTCTAAAAACTGCAGCATTTTTGACTCCGTCCATTGTACACCAGTCATCTTCAATCCCTATAAACTGACTCGTAAGCTTTCAAAAATGTGTTCAATAAATATTAATTTTATTATTAAATCTTGAAGTGCAGAATCTTGCAACGTTCTCCTGTTAAAGTAACAGCAGATTCTAAATAACCTTCAGGAATACCACTATGCATTAATTTAAGAGAATAATCAATATACATTTTGAAACTCGGCGCCACCAGAATTTGCCGCCCCTAAAAATTTGACGCCCGGGGCGGGCCGCTTCCCTTTTTATGAACCTGTACCAAAAACTGCCCATTAGAACTTAGAACTGGAGCCTTAACCGATATTTTTAACCAAAAAGAACAAATATAAACGAAACTTCATACACTCAGAATATAATTTTTCTTTATATCAGTCAAGGGATAAATTCGCCCTACAATTTGGAAATAATTTCTACTGTTAAGACGATTCATCTGAATTTTTGTGAAATTGGCAAAAATGGAATTTTTAGAAAAAAATGAAATTATTTCTTAATTTTGGCGCGATTTTAACGCTTTACTGAATATTCATAAATTTAGAAAAAATTATTTTCTAAGTCTACCGTGGGCCGGGATGGGATAATTTCCAGTTTTATTGCTTTAAAAAAGGTTTCTGTACATTTTATTAGGTGCTAAATAATTTCATGGTTTTAATCTTTGGCATACTGATAGGATAATCAAAAATTTAATATCATCGTTATACTTTCAAACTTTTATTCCACAAATCATAGTTCAGTTCTGTAACAAAAATCAAAAAAATAATATTTTATGCAAAATAGCTTCTTTTACTTTTCGTCAATGTAAAAGTGCTCGTAAAACTTTATTCCAGCCAAAAACTGAACGTACACTTTGTCTGCTAACTTAACTTGTGGTAGCAGCTGCAGACATTTTTGTTGCTTGTGTAAGGTGGTCAACGGCGCAGAGCCTGCTGCAAACGCGGCCACACGTTAATTACCCTTGATGTCAAGTGCAAAAGGCTGCCACCAAAACGAAACACTCACATTCTTACACACAAGCAGAAAAAAACATCGGAGGGTTTCATTCGCACAGTTTGTCATAAATTTTTCAAGTGCCCAATGTCAGAGGCACTTTTACCTTCCTCCCTACCTCCTGCTGTTTCTGCTGCTCAGCTCAGGCTCTTTGTGCCATTTCAAAGTGTCAGTCAGTTACAAATTGTGCGGCCACATTGCGTATGTGTAATCTCCCCGTCTTGAAAGTTTCATTTGCATGCCATGAACTCCCTGGAGAGGGACCTCTCTGGACCTCACTTAAGCCTTATGAATTTTTAATGATCACATTAAAAGGCGCACACACACACTGGTTAGGCAGCTACTCACCCAATGCCAATGAGCTGCCAAAAATAAATTCAATTGTTTCTAAGGCCCGGCACTGTGCTATTGATTCGAGATTGTGGCACGTCGCGAAATTTTCAGTAGCGGATCAACACTTTTACATTCGCCGCCTACAGTTGTTGCTGTTAGGACGCGTCTCACACGACTGAAAACAACTAAACAATGGGAAAGGTGCCTAGCAGGAAAATCACTCATACGCAATGTTTGACCTACATCCTGTCGGTCGGAGTGAAAGAGAGAGCTTTGTTTGTACAGATTGTGAGTGATTTTTGGGTGAAGTTTTGTTTACGTTTCACTGCTATTTTTGGCGCCAAAATGGAACAACTGTTGCAGTCGTGCCACAAGGCTGTTGAGAGTAATTCTAAAAATATAACTAAGGAGATTTTGTAACTGAAAATGCCAACACAAATTGTTCTATCTATTTATGTTTTTATAAATAATAACTGTAACGTTTGGATTTGTATGTATAATGTTCAATTAGTCATGGTAATTGCTTTTAATTTGAACAGAAAATGTTTGGTCTACAGCTTAAGCATGCGCACAGTTTGAGAGCCACTGGCTAAGTAATTAGAGTTTGACATGAATTAAGCTAATAATGACATATTAATAGAGCTGCTTAGAATGAAAGGCAGGAATTGAAAGAATTATATAAATTGCAACGAATTTTACATACCCTTTTTAATTTTTAAAATTTATTTTGACTTGATTGCACTAAGTTGTAGAGCGCTTAGATGTGGATGCTGTACAATTCAGTGGAAGCAGTGGCGTAGATAGGTGGGGGATTAAGATGATCAATCCCCCTCATTGAGTTCCAAATCGGAATTATAGGGGACGATATAGATATACATAAATTGCAAATCGATTTTTTTCATCACGCCAGATACTTTTCATGATTTGAGCGTGGGAGCGAATTTTTGAAAAACCCTTTTCACCGATAACACTATGTCACAAAATTTCAAAAGTTTTTATATCCGGCACTTTTAGTAATTGATCCTTATGTAAAATTTCACGCTGAATTCAAATCTGCTCTCAGATATACAAAAAAGTAGAACGGTTTTTGAGATATCGCTTAATTTTCAATTTTAGTGTTTTGAAAAAAGGTAGGTCTACTAAAATGATGATCCGATTTATGAAAATCGGACAACCATATAGTATGACTGCCATACAAAAGATAGGTCTGAAAACAATCCTTAGTAAGAAAAACACGTTTGTTTTCAGTGCTATCGCAACCTAGTTTGATACTGATCAATATTATATACTACCACACAATTCTGTCAAGTTTGATCCTAATCGGATGACTATAGCATAGAGCTGCCATAGTAACGATCGGTCGTAAAAGTAGTTCTAGTGAGAAAAACTTTTTTGTTTTCAATGGTTGCGTCTTTATACTTTCCAGTTATAAATATTATATGTTTCAACACAATTTTGGAGCGTATGATAAAAATGGGATGAATATATCGTTTAGCTGCCATTAAAAAAACTGGCTGGCATATAGATGGAACATGCTCCAAGGGTATATAAACTTATGTATTATTGTCGCTCGCTGCTGCTGATCATTCACACACTAGCTTAGAACATGATCATTTTTAAGGTCGCTTTCGATGCACTTGAGAAGGTGTATGCAAATTTGATTTTTATTGTACATATTGCCGGTTATATGTATCTAAAAGAAGGGAAGAAAAATCTACGTTTGAGTGGGGGGCAGTGGCCAATATAAGTAGGGCATGTTCTCCACATGCCACGTGATCGTGCAGCGATTGGCCTACTGCTTTGTTTGAATACCTATACATGCAAGCGTGTGTTCAGCTAGAGGAGGGTGGTTCTTTTTCTTGGTACATTAGTATCAATTTTATTTTGGTACCAAAGGACGGGTAAATAGGAGGCGCTGCAGAAATTTGAAATAGGTCCCTAAAACAAAAATGAAATAAGGCCCCAAAAATTTGTATGGAAAACAAAAACAACGATTTTTTCAGACATTTTGGGTGTTATTTCATTTTTTTTTAGAGGAGCATTATATCCTAAATACAATTTCAAAATTAAATAAGTCCCCAAAGAAGAAATGAAATAAGACCGCAAAACAAGTTTTTGGAGCCTTATTTAATTTTTATCAGAATATGAGACGTCAATTTTTAATATGATTTTTTAGGATCTTATTTTATTTTCTTATTTTCGATAAAATGTGAAGAACACTACAAAAAATTTAATAACACCCCAAATTTGGGGCCTTATTTCATTTTATCGTTTGGGGACTTATTTCATTGGGGACTTATTGCCTGCAGCCATATAGGATGCTTAGGCCAATCGGTTCAAAAATATCGTCGAGTTTGCAAAGTTTTATAAGTTTAGCTTATCAGGAGGATTTTATGTTTGGCAATTGTCAATGCAAGGTGCAGGTCAATCAATCCGAAAAAATTGCCAAATTTGCAAAAAAAAATTTAATGAGTTTAGATTAAATAGATTAATTAATTAATAAAAAATAAAATATTCAAGTTAATAGAAGGTGTTCATCATACGATCCTAACTATTTTGGAATTTTCAAAATTCGAAAGAGTTTAGATTGTCTAAATTATACTAAAGATTTGATAGATGGCAATTGTAATGAAAGCTTCTTCGTTTTGTTTTTAAAATACCAATACTAAAAGACAACATTTTTAAACTTATTAAAAACTACTTTCAGATGTTTTTCAAATTTGCAAAGAAATATTAGTCCGAAGCAGGGAATCGAATCGGAACCGGAACTGTATACCGAAAAGAACCGATTAAAACTCAGAGCCGGAATCGGTACGATATTCTTAGAACCGAAACGAACCAAATCATTGTGCCGGTACAGTTTCGGTTGTGATTGCAACAACTAGACTGCAAAGCGAGCAGTGAGTTTTGGAGGATTTTTACCCAATTAGCCCCAATTAAAAGCTTTAAGTAAAAAAGATTTTGGCTCAGAAAAACTTCTCTTTGAAGTCTCTTTGAAAATAACGCATTCCTATGTGGCATTTTGTCAGACCCTCGTAATAAAGTCAAGCTTACCTCTGAACAGAAAAGTATGTGTGTAACTACTTTGACAGATATATGTATTGCAACTAAAGAAGGAATGCAGCTCTAACCAAATTACTCTGTCCGAAATTGTACAAATAGTTAAGAATTTTCACAAAACAATTTAATGGTATTAATCAAGGTTTTCGTGAGCATAAAACGTTTACAAAATGAAGATGTTGTACTTAACCCATTTTACGCCGCGCTGCACGAAGTTTTTTATTTAGAGGTGAAAGCTACTTTTCTTGGGTAATTAGGACCCAGTAATCACGAATCTGAAGTCAAAAAAATTCTACCTATGATAGTTTCGCCAGGTGAGATGGTTCAATTACTCGAAAAGTCACATTTACAGGTGAATTAAAGTCTCCTAGTACTACTTTTTTCACGGGTTGTATCATTACTGACTATTTTCGACCTATTCTTAAAATTTTACATGACTTTCGGAATAAAATATTTACAGTTGCGTGTTTTAATTTTTATACCCTTGCAAAGGGTAATATAATTTTGGCCAGAAGTTTGCAACGCATAGAAATATTCATTTCCGACCCTATAAACTATATATATTCTTGATCAGGGTGACGAGCTGAGTCGATTGAGCTTGTCCGTCCGTCTTTCTGTCCGTCTGTCTGTCCGTCTGTCTGTCCGTCTGACTGTCTGTTTCTACGCAAACTAGTCTCTCAGTTTTAAGGCTATCAAGCTGAAATTTTGCACAGAATCTTCTTTTTACTGCACACTGCTAATATGTCGGAACCGACCGGATCGGATGACTATATCTTATAGCTGCCATAGGAACGATCGGTCGAAAAGTGGGTCTTTGTGAGAAAAACTTTTTTGTTATTAATGTTAACGTCTACCACTTGAGCGATTATTAATATTATACGCTTTTATACAGATTTGGAAGTTTTGGTCAAAATCGGATGACTATATCTTATAGCTGCCATAGAAACTATCGGTCGAAAAGTGGGTTTTAATGAGAAAAACTTTTTGTTTTTAATGTTAACGTGTCTCACTTCTTCTTCTTCTTCTTCTTCTTCTTCTTGATTGGCCCGATGCATGCATCACAACCGTTCGACGGTCTCGGCCGCTGCCAACAATGTCCGCCAGTCGCTTCTGCTCCGTGCGAGCTGGGACCAATTGGTCAAACCAAGCTTGGCAAGGTCTGCCCGAACCTGGTCATCCCATCTCAGTCGAGGTCTCCCCCGCCTGCCTCTTCCTCCGTATTCAGCCGCCTTCGAATAATAAGCTTTCCTTACTGGAGCTTCTTCGTCCATCCTGGTGACATGTCCTAACCAGCGCAGCCGCTGTTGCTTTATGCGCTTGACCAGACAGGTGTCCCCATAGAGCTCATACAGTTCGTCATTATTTCGAATGCGGAAAACATCGCCAACTTTTAAAGGTCCATAAATCCTCCGAAGAATCTTTCGTTCAAACACGCCAATCGCCGCTTCATCCGCTGCTGTCATTGTCCATGCTTCTGCGCCGTATTGCAGGACTGGGATGATAAGCGACTTCAGCAATTATTAATATTATGCGCTTTTACAAACATTTGGAAGTTTTGGTCAAAATCGGATGACTATATCTTATAGCTGTCATAGGAACTATCGGTCGAAAAGTGCGTTTTATTTAGAAAAATTGTTTGTTTTAACGCTGGCGTTCTTAAACTCTGATGTATTAAAACATTTGCAAGGGTATAAAAACTTCGGCAAAGACGAAGTTAGCTTGGCCTTCTCGTTATACACTTGAAAAGTGTATTATAATTTTGCGCAGAAGTTTGCAACGCATAGAAGGAATCATCACCGACCACATAAAGTATATATATTCTTGATCAGCATGACGAGCTGAGTTGTTTAAGCTTTGTCCGTCCGTCCGTCTGTCTGTTTCTACGCGAACTAGTCCCTCAGTTTTGGAGTTATCGAGCTGAAACTTTGCACAGAGTCTTCTTTTTACTGTACGCTGCTAAAATGTCGGAACCGACCGGATCAGATGACTACTTCTTGTAGCTGACATAGAAATGTTCGTTCGGAAAATGGGTTTTAGTGAGAAAAACTAGTTTGTTCTCAATACTATCGCTCTCAAACACGGTCATGGGTAATATGAAATGTTTTTAAGCTGATCTGCGAAGTTTGGTCAAAGTCGCTAACCGTTGCGACAAGCTATTTCAAGTGTATCAAAACTTCGGTACAGACGAAGTTAGCTTTGCCTTTCTCGTTGTAAGGTTTTTTTCAACCACCACCTGAACCACACCTGTAATAATGTCCGCAATAATTTTTATCTGAAAGCCAATGAAATTTACTATAGTATAATGTATTTACGTAAGCAATTGGTTTCATTAGATCCTACAGAAAATTTTTTAAAAGAAGGCAACTTTGCTGTTCGACTTGTCGAACAGCGGCGTAAAATGGGTTAAACGGGGGTCAGATTCCAGATTTTCATGAACTTTTTCTTGCTGTTCCAGCTACCCAAGTAAGCGTAAAACGTTTATTTTCCGGTGAGATTTTATCATGTCTCCGCTAAGGAATCAGACGGAAATACATTGACTGCTATTATGCTTCTCAGAAGTAATCATTAATTTTATTTGTCGCAGGTTTTTATTAATAGGCAACAACTTCTGTTGTGGATTATCTCAGCATCTTCAAAATCATTGTGCTGCGAGTTTAAGCATACTCTTACTCGATTACCAACGATTTGTCCCCATAGATGAACAATTGTGACTAAAATTGTCCCTAAAAATTGAAAGTGGGAAAATTTATAATTATAACGAGAAAGGCAAATCTAACTTCGTCTGTACCGAAGTTTTGATACCATGAAATAGCTTGTCTCAACGGTTAGCGACTTCGACCAAACTTCGCAGATCAGCTTAAAAACATTAGAATTTACCCATGACCGTGTTTGAGAGCAGTAATATTGAGATTAAAACAGTTTTTCTTACTAAAATCCATTTTCCGAACGAACATTTGTATGGCAGCTACAAGAAGTAGTCATCCGATCCGGTCGGTTTTGACATATTAGCAGCGTGCAGTAAAAAGAAGACTCTGTGCAAAGCTTCAGCTCGATAGCTCCAAAACTGAGGGACTAGTTTGCGTAGAAACAGACAGACGGACAGACGGACGGACGGACAGACGGACAGACGGACGGACAAAGCTTAATCGACTCAGCTCGTCATGCTGATCAAGAATATATATACTTTATGTGGTCGGAGATGATTCCTTCAATGCGTTGCAAACTTCTGGGCAAAATTATAATACACTTTTCAAGTGTATAATAATGGGAATTAAAATGGGAAGTTGTGCAAATGTACATATATAACAGATAAGAACTTAAAAGACACCAAGTATGTATATATTCTTGATCAGTATCAGCAGCCGAGTCGATTTAGCCATGTCCGTCTGTCCGTCTGTACGTCTATCCGTCTGTCTGTCTGTATGATCGCGTCCATCTCAGAGACTGTAACAGATAGAGCCACGATTTTTGGCATGTATGCACGTGTATACTGTATCCACATCGAGTTGGATTTAGATTTGGAAAATTCCACCTCCTCCATCTTCTAGCCACGAAAAACTGTCAGAGCTACAGTAAAGCCCCTCGCACACAGAACGCGGAGCTGAGCAGAGCTAGCGGAGCTTACGAATTTAACATACAAAATGCTCCGCTCAGCTAAGCTCTTGGTGTGCACGCTCGCTATGTGCTCTATGCGTTTGATTTTCCAAAGCTGATATGCTACTCTGCGCTCCGCTGTCTGTGTGCGGTGGGCCTAAGGCCCAATATCTGTATATTCTGTATATCACTTTAGATCCGAGCAAAAACCCCTTAGATATGCAAGAGCGCCTCCCCATTTATTCAAATAAATTTTAAAATAAAAGGAGTTCAAAGCTATTGGAACAACATTACTTGGAACTGGGTATTTTGCTGTCGGGGCACTCGACCGTAACACTCTTACTTGTTTTTATTGATTTATTTGGATCATCTTTTGAAATAGAACAATAGAAATAAAACCAAAACAGAACCTTTAACCGAAACAGTGGTTTCGGTAAGTACCAAATCCGGAACCGGAACCGAAATTCAAGTCGGTATGATTCCCTGGTCCAAAGTTATGTAGTCAAGTGTAGACAAACTCTCTATGTTGTTCCATCCTCAGATACGTTTGTCAATCCTAACAATAATACAGAGAGACTCTATGTGTGTTGGTGCCTCTCTTTGTATCTCTCTGTTATTTTAGGGGAGACCCGCGAGAGTCAAGCAACGGCCTCAGTGTTCCATTCAGTTTTAGTTGTGCTCAAGCTGTGCACCGTGGTGGTAGGTGCTGGTCTTTGTCGGCGTTTTTGTGTGATCTCTCGTTGGTGCCCAGCCGCTTTTTCTGCACGTGCTGAAGCGGCAAGAGCTTCAAGTGGTTTTGCGTATAGAAATTGAAAGCTTAAATTAAAAAGCAATAAAAATAAAAACACTCTCGATTAATTATCATAATTTGAGAGCAATTAGTCCGCACCGGGTATGTACGCGTAATACTTGGATATGCATATACATATATAATTATATACTAAACGCTCATTGAGTTTTGGTGTTTCTGTTGTTTGTTACTCATTTATCGGCGCTTTTGTCTGCGTCTGCGGCAATTCTCCCTCTTGTTTTTTTTTACGTCATTGACCGCTGCAGTTAGTTTGTATGGGCATATTATTCAAATTTTCTGTTAGCCGTACATTCCTCCGTTTGCAGTGGAGACGTTTCAAGTGCCGGTTGCAATCAGTAAAAAAAAAAAAATCCAATTACCCTTCAACCACTTGTTTGCCGGTTAGTAGCCGATAGTCTGAACGTGTATGTATTCGCGAAAAAATGGTTTATCAACATTTTACAATCTGTTTCACAGTTGCAAAAAAAATGCATACGTAGAAACGCGTATGTGTATTTTGGGATGCGTACAAAAAGAAATTTCATTTTCGTTTGAATTATTTGTGGAGACTGAAACGCTGAATTCAGTGGAACAACAACTGTTGCTCCTCTAAAGCCAACTTACTGTGTGATTGGTGACATTCTTACGAAAGAGCACATATCTATACCAATAAATTGGCACTTTTGTGTGTCAATATTATCAGTAGAAATTATTGGGCCTTCTAAACTTGACTTCACTCTGTTCAACTGGAAGTGGAACAAACTTTAACATTTCAGGGTCAAACATTTGTGCGGCTTTCGTCATCGGAAAAACTTTCATTGTGGAAAAGTGAAACTTGCCTTTAGAAAAGTGGGTCGCTAACAAGTGTGCGAACTTTTAACAAAAATTATCCGTATCTTTGCTTACCAATCCATAAATGTTTATTGTCATCTGAGTTGTTCATCCTCCTCCTAAATGCGGTTTCATTTACGTTTCTTATCATTTACAGACGAAGCAAATAAACAATGCATTAAGTTCATGACTGATATGAGAGATACGTTGGTTTGACTGACCGACCGAACCATTTATAGGAAGTTACCTAAGGCGCGGTCTATTATTGTTTGTTGAACACAGTTTACGTAGCGAGCCGTAGTATACCTGTTAAGATCATTTTCAAGTTGGTTCAAGCTCTTTAAATGAAGTTTTTTTTATTTATTCTCACTCTCAAAATGCAGAAAACACGGCTACAAATTTTATTTAAGGTTTGTTAGGACATGTCTTAGAAAACTTAAAAAGTAAATTTATTATTTATCAAGTCCAGAAGAGTCTCATTCTATATTAAGCTGCTAAATATGAAGCCGGCAAAACACACATGCTCATGTTGGCGTTGCGTGTGTGTGTTTAGCCGTGCTCATTTCGAACTTCGTTGTTGCTGCAAATGAGCGCAGTATAAGATCGTATACTGTCGGTGTGTCGACGTTGCTGCCGCAGAGCAGTGTTTTATACACTGAAGATAGGACCGCGCCGGACTCTGTTTTAAAATCAAGCAATTGGTTAACTAAGCTTATGGCAACTTATACATACAAATCACATTCCTAATTGTATCTTCTTATTTAAAATGAATATTTCTAATAAAAGAAAATAGTATTCGTAATTTATATCAATTTTAGATATTTTTCTCATGTTTTACGAAAGATACAACAGTAACTTTTTGCCCTAACTAAATTCAGAAAAATATAGCATTTTCGATCCCGACCAATTGGCAGTCAATTCATATATAAATCCCTTTGCTGAGTCCAAAAATGCCGTCCAAAAATTTTATATAAATGCCGTTTTTGAGAAAAGCTAATTTTCACGAACTTAATTTGTATAATTTTTTACTTAAATGTCCAAAATATAGAAGAAATTCTTCGATGTATTTTAATAAATGTGGCTTAGATAAGTCTTTGATGACCAGCAGGAAAATAAATTTGACACATCATAATTTTCTGGGGGTAAAACCTTTTCGATATTAGACAATTTTCTCAAATTTAGGTACATTTTTATTTTCCGTTACTGAAATGTTAAAATACATATATCAGAGGTAAACCGATCACACGGAGTATATTCAATTTGTAAAAAGTATGTAACAGAGAATCATATCCGACCCTATAAAGTATATATACAGCATCAATAGCCGAGCCATAGCCATGTTCTTGTGTCCGTCTGTCTGTTCGTATGAACGAAGAGATCTCAGAGATGGTAAGAGATGCGGGTTTGTCATGTATGGGACATATATTTCTTATACTTGCATAGCGCAGCGGCAGCGCTGCTTTCAGCTGCTACTGCAGTTACAGAGTATATTACAGTCTGGCTTGACGGATTTCCTTTTTATTTTTAATTTCTTTAAAAAATTTTTATTTTTTTAGTATTTGTGATTAGGGCCTGTACTCAGATGAGGTAAAATTTTATTTAGGCACAATACTTCGGTTAAATCAGACTTCTGTTCAAACTCATTCTGATTTCAAATCTCTTCAGAGGTGTTTCTATTCATGTTAAATATTGTGCCGAGCCAAATTTGGATCTCTTCTGAGTACAGGCCTTAGACCTTTAAGAAGTTTATTTTTTCTTGGTATAGTTGGGACTTTTTGTTAAATTTCCGTGTTTATTTCCGTAGTAGAGTACAAAAGATAAAAAGTAAGGATAACATCGAAAACTAGAATCAAATTTAACTTGAGCCCTCAATTTCTAGTAATAAGGCTAAATCACACAGCTTCTTTTGCAACAACTCTGCCATTTTATAAACAATTTTAATCAGATTTAAAAGAACGATAAATAACGTGGACTTATATATTGAACATATTATTAGCATTTAAAAGAAACCTAAGAATTTCGTAATTGAAAATTATTAAATATAAATTTTAGGTGCGATTTTTCAAAACTGAAATCTAGTTCGGTCTATCATAAGTTTTTGCAGATCTAACTAATTGCGAAGCAAAAACCAGTCATTGAAAAATTACGCCCGAAACCATAGGAGATTTCTTAAATTTATAATTTTAACTAAACTTCTACCTAACCATAAAACTCGAAATCAATGCCGGTACAAACTTTTTAAAATTAAGCCCGATTTGTTCACTATAAAAAATCGTACTCACCCAAACAAAGCAGAGTATTAAAACTATCTCCTCTTCTAGCTGATAAAAGTACTATTTCGACCGTATTTTGTTTGTGGTTTGCCTCTTATCACAGCAACTAAAATTTGTATTTAGTATTTCATTCACTCCACTATTTTTTGTTTACTACGCTGTTACGCAAATAGTTTGTCCACAATGAAAGATGGAATTGGGTTGTTCTCTTTGTTGTGCAAGGTCTTTGCTGATAACGCCGCATTGTTTTTTGCAAGTTGCTACCTACAAAAGCGTTATAGTTTTGATCTATATATATGTATGTATGTAGATAGATGTATTTACTTGCTTAGATTAGTTGCACATTCGTTGCTAGCCGCAGTCGCTTATCATCAAACCAAAAAATCATGCCTCACACTTGTGCAGTTAAATAATTTTTTTTTTGCAATCGCAGTTAGACGCATACGCCCACACATGATAACATGGACAGCAGCCCTAAGCCGGAACGCAAAAATCCGCGTCAGCATGCAAACATATTTTCACAATTGATTTTTGCCTGGGCGGTGCCTTTGCTATATAAAGGATCAAGAGAGGGTCTGAAAACAGATGATCTCAGTGCATGTCTCGAGGAAGACTATTCAGAGCCTTTAGGTGATCGCTTGGAAGAGTAAGTCCAGTGTTTTATGGGTGTTTTCAATATTAAGATTTTTGTTCCAGTGAGTGGTTCAAGGAATTGGAGCGTGCGCATTGCAAGAAACAAAAGCCCCGTCTGCGGAATGCCTTATTTCGGTGCTTTCTGGGTCCCACCATAGTCAATGGACTTATAAGTTTGATTTATATTATAATCAAGTGAGTAAAAGATAATCCAAGTATGTGTCTGTGTGATTTCACAGAACAAATTTTTTTCTTGGTGCAAAGAACACTGATCCCGGCTGTGTTGGCGCAATTGCTACTGCAATTCCAAAAACCATTGACTCAGAATTCTGAAGCGCGCGATAATTCTACTCACGAAGCACTTGGGCGAAGTGTTCGGGCTATTGGAGAAACCTATGTGGCGATCAATGGAGACAATGGTAAGTAAAACAACTTAGAGTTATTTTATTAGTTCAGGCTTTAATTTGTTGGCCCGTTAGTACATATAATGAGAAGCTTAAATAAGGCACCCGGCAAACCGGCAGCTTTCGCGTGGGACAAAAAATCTGCTTGTGCTGGTTGCTGTGTTCTATTCACAGAGCCATACCTCCTGCACGTGTGTGATAACACGGATGAGTTTGACCACCTTTGACTGTGAGCTGGTGGTAACTGCTGGAAATGTAAAAAAACACATTGTCAGATTTAAACGAATTCTTGATTTTAGCTTGAAATGAACATTTTTCAAAAACAACAAACTACAAACATTTAGCCTAACTGCATTAGTGCGAGAGATATTCTTACTTTAGTATCGAACTTGCTCTCGGTTTCTATTTGCTCATTCGCTATTTCATGCGAATTCCTTACTTACTTCAATCTCGATGTTGCGTTATTTTCAAGTACTAGCCATACTTCTTTTGGGTAATTCAAATTCAGTCAATAATAATGATTATCAGGCCTGTTCTCAATTCCACTTCGGTGTTCGTATAAACGCTTTTACGTTGAATTCTAAGTTAACAAATTTATAAGCAAAGCGACACTCAGATCTACGGTTACTAGATCCAGTTTGATTCAAAGCGGAATTGCTTAAGCAGATGAAACCGTCAGCTCTATGCCAAGTGGATTCAGTTTGTAGAAAAAGGGAAGTCTTGATATAGTAACCATAGAATTCCTTGCTACCTTCCATATAAATTTATAAAAGAAAACTGGCCAATTCAAACGTTTGTACGAAAACCGAAGTGGAATTGAGAACAGACCTGTATAATCAAAACAACATCGATATGAATAAGTACGAACTTCAAGAAACTTGAGCACAATTCAACTCAAAACAACCTCCACACAAAAAATTTTAACTAACACTTTAGACGTTGAGCTAGCACGCCATTCCATATCTGGTTAAGTGCAGAAGATGCAGGGTTCGAGAATGAAAGAATTTTTCTGGTTTTTTCTGAACGACTCAAACAAACCAATTCTGGTGGAATAGTAGCATTAAGTCGTTATATTTACAGCGATAACTCTAATCCGGTGGAATATGGCAGCACCTCTTCAGCGCTTGTATTCAGGGCTCAATACCGGAACCGTTAACCAAAATAGACCGTTTCAAATCGCATACCGGAACCGAAACCGGAACCGATACAAATTTATTTTTGAGAACCGAATACCGTTTACCGTTTTTATTGGAACCGATAGTACAGGAACGAAACCGAAACTTTGGTACCGGTACAGTTTCGGTTTCTTTTATGGGTACTGTATACCTTCAGAAAAAATTTTTTTTTTATTTCTTTATTTGCTTTAACGTTCCTATAAACGCAGATCAGAAAGTATGTTTTAAAGAAATAAACAAAAACAATTTTAATTTCCTACTCTCTTAAATGAAAATTTTTTTCCTTGACACTTCTATTTTTAGTAATTCCAAGTTTTTTCTTTTTTTAGTCGATAAACTTCAAAAAAGTTCTAAAATGTTCGGAATTACTCAAAAAAAATTTTTTAAAAATGGGTAAGCTTGTGCATGCTTGTATGTAACAGAGAGGAATCATTTTCGATATATTTTCTTGATCAGCCCATTGATGGTTACACAGGTCATTTTTTGGGCTCTAGGAAATCCTGTGCTAAGTAAGAAAGCGACTTGTCGTTCTTAGCCATCACAACCTATCCTAACCTTCACAGAGAATATAGTGGGCTTGTGCATTTGGATGCACTGCAAATTGGAAATCTGTATAAACACAGTCGTCCTCTCCAGCAAAATCGCGCTTAAACGTATTTCAAAATATTAAAACGTTCTTAACTGGTGGTCAGAATCCTCCACAAAGTTCCCAGAATTGTTTTAGATTTCAAAAGTCGTACTTTTTATTCCACTACGCAGGTTAGCTTGGAACGTCTCTTCTCAGTCGTAACATTTCTAATGAATCTGCCAATTAGTTGTATGGACTCAACCACATTGAATGCAATTATGTTACTGCGCGCAAATCACAAGTATGCTATATAGTGGATGTTCAGGAACTAACCCTGGACTTCTAACGAGACCGCCAGACACAAGCAACTCGTTCGATGAATATATATATATAAGCCCGAAACAGGAGCGTACAAAAATTCAACATGCGCTTATCTTCACTTCACAAAAGAGAGTGGTTCAATATTTAAAGCAATTCGTTTGCCTAGCTCTGCCGCTATGGCCTTTACAAATGTATGTGTGTATAAGAGTTTATAAACATTGTATGTAGAGTTAAAAATAAATGGCATGTATAGTTCAAGACTGAATGTATCTTTCAATTTGTCGCAAAATGCCTTTACATCGGTGTATGCTGCACCAACTCCTGTTCCAGGTCCACCCGGGGGCGCCAAAAAATGTTCAGGAATTAACCCTGGACTTCTAACGTGCCAGCAGATACAAGAAACTCGTTCGATATATATATATAAACCCGAATCAGGAGCGTTAAAAATAATGCAACATGCGCTTATATATTTAGTTCACAAAAGAGAGTGGTTCAAAGCAATTCGTTTGCCTAGCTCTGCCGCTATGGCCTTTACAAGTGTATGTGTTTATAAGAGTTTATAAATATTGTATGTATATATAAATGGGCTGTAGAATTCATGATTGAATGTATCTTTCTGCTTGTAATTAATAGTTGCCATCCTTCCCTTACAAACCAAAGAGATATGTCTTGTTCCCTATTCCTGAAGCACCAAAATGTGGGGATCCTTTTATAACCTGATCCAAAACCAATAAATTTTTTTTCATAGTTGAGATTAAAACGGAACAATATCAATTCAAATCAAGTTTTTTCGTACTCAAGAAATTGTTCTTAAAGTGAGAACTATGTACTTCAAATGAGAAAAACCTTTCATGCACAAATGACATATTTGAAATTTCTTGACTTGCCTTTCTTTTTCAAGACTCGGAAAAGTTATTTTTTATTCAAAAAGCCGTGACTTATACAAAGAAGCTGAGCCTAAGCCCAAGCTGGAGCTACTTTTCTATAACAAATTTAAGTCTCCAAAGTAACCTTATCTATGTAATAGATAAAAAAATTTCGTGTCACAGTGTTTGTGTTTGATTATATAAATTTTTTTGTGAATACTTAGTAGGTATGAGAACAGATAGTTAACCATATTTCAAACCGTTAAATGATAAAATGGTTCAAAAAATCGAGTTACGTGCGCTCTTAGAATAAGCATGACGCTGATAAATTCTCTAAAGGGGTCAGAGAACTTTTGTTTGAATCTATATTCTCAAATACCTTTCTGTGAATTATGATTCAACTCTTGATCCAAGAATGTTTTAGCATCTCCAAAATTTTATGCGACAATTGAGCTTTTTAAATGGGATACATCTGACGCAATTTTTTGAACACAGGAGATCAGAATTTCACCGAAAATAGTGCCGAAAACGTTGTAACTAGTTTATATGATATGAACCACGAATCAAACTAAAACCTTGTGTTCAATGCTTTCAAGTTTCAAGCATCGGGGCTTGGATGTAATTATGTTCGCTTTATCATGCAAATCCCGACTAATCTCTATATCTATAAAAGAGAGTGTCCTGACTGACTGATTGATTCACTGACTGATTCACTGATTGGCAATCATCGCACAGCCTAAACGGTAAGAGATAGAAAGCTGAAATTTGGATAGGAGTTTCTGTTAGTGGTAAAAGTGCGTACTAAGACGGGGTTTTGGAAAATTCCACTGGGAAAAGTCTGAACAGCGTCGGAAAAGTTTGTATTGGAAAAATGTTATTTTTCATCCGATTGACTTGAAACTTGGTTTGTAAGCATAGTATGCGAAATAATTCGACACATGTTATCCCGATTTTAGACGATTTTCCCACGAGGAAAATGGCCGGAAAATTCAGCATGCAAAAAACTATTTTTCATCCGATTGTCTTCAAACTCGGTTTGTAAGGACAAAATACGAAATAGTTTGAAACGTGATTTTCTGATTTTCTGAAAATTCCCGGAAAAGTTTCATCCGATTGGCTTCAAACTCGGTTTGTAAGGACAAAATACGAAATAGTTTGAAACGTGATTTTCCGAAGTTATAAAACTTGACCTGACGGTCGAGTTGGTATGTAAGGACAGAATACGAAATAACTTGAAATGAGATTTTTCAATGTCGGAAAATCCGCCCCAGGCGTGAAAATGCCCGGAAAATTTTACATGCAAAATAACTATTTTTCCTCCCATTGACTTGTAACTCGGTTTGTAAGGTCAAAATGAGAATTCATTTGTGTTTTCATTTTCCGATGTTGGGAATAACGCCGGGATGTGGGTGGGAGGGATGTGAATGGGATGTGGGTAGTATGCAGATGGGAAGTGGGTGGGATGTGGGCGGGACGTGGATGGGAAGTGAGTGGGAGCTTTGGGGAATAGGGTATAGAGTGGGTGGGATGTGGGAGGGAGTTGGAGGGAAAACCCTTCAGCAAAGTTCGATTTCTGGAATCTACGGGGTATTATTATATCTAATATTGTTTGGTTCTAGAAGGCACAGCGAAGCGCGTCGGGTTATTTGCTAGTAATGAATAAAGTAAATTATTCATAGAGATCTTCTTCGTTGTACCATCGGATTGACGTGTCACGGTAGTAAAGCCACACACGCAGATGTTACACACTTAATGACTTCTGAAGAGTTTAAATTATTTAGTCCATTTTTCTCCAGGGATTACTTAGGCCAATTGATATGCAGTCACCTAACCCATATACTTGATTTCTCTTTAACACAGTCAACTCACCCAATACCCTGGACGGCGATAGTCCTCTCAAGGAGCACATTCAACTGGCTGCTGCAGAGGTCTCACGCAATTCCACAGAGGTACCAAATGCCTTGGAAGAACTATTTTTGCACATTTGGAATGATTCGCATTGCCTGGGTGCGGTTCTAGTCGGTGCCACTCTCTTTTGCTGTTTTCTCTTGCATCATGTGGATCTGCGACAACGTTTGATGGGCGCTCGCATGCGCATAGCCTGCTGCTCCCTGATCTACCGCAAAACGCTGCGTCTTTCCATGAAGACAGCGGGACAAACACCAGCCGGATACCTAATCAATCTGTTATCGAATGATGTGAATCGCCTGGACTATGGTTTCATTTTTATGCATTGGATTTGGATAATGCCGTTGCATGCCGTCTTGACCTGTTATCTCATCTGGCTGCGCATAGGTATACCCGCTTTAGTGGGCGTTATTGGGTTGCTGCTGAAAACGGTGCCTGTGCAAACGGCGCTCAGTAAACTGACCTCCGTGCTGCGACTACGCATAGCCGAGCGTACCGATGCTCGCGTGGGCATCATGAACGAGCTGGTGCAGGGCATTCAGGTGATCAAGATGTATGCCTGGGAGCGACCCTTCCAGGCGGTTGTGGCCGAGGCCCGACGCAGCGAGATCCAACAGATTCGCTATGCATCGTACCTGCGTGGTTTCTACCTCAGCACCATGGTGTTCACAGAGCGTTCCACCCTATATATAACCCTGGCAGCGGCTGCTCTCATGGGTCAGAATATTACGGCCGATTTTGTCTTCTCAGCGGCTAGCTATTACAATATACTCCAATTGGTGGCGGCCATTTGGTATCCTCTGGCCGTTAGTTTTGGAGCAGAGGCTTTTGTCTCCTTGCGACGAATTCAGGCCTATTTGCAGTTGGAGGGAAAAGATGAGAAGGCTCATGGCTTAACGCACAAGCGCCAACCGGAGGGTGGAGATACACGTGCTGTGGTCTTGAAAGATATCAATGCTAGCTGGGATCAAGAGAAGCCGCAACGCACCCTGCAGGGTTTCAATTTGCAAATCGAAAAGGGCCAACTGTGTGCTGTGATTGGTCCCGTGGGAGCAGGCAAAAGCTCGCTACTGCAATTGCTGCTGGGCGAACTTCCAATTATTGATGGAGGCGTGATCATACAAGGCGAGTTATCCTATGCAGCGCAAGAACCTTGGCTGTTCACGGGTACAGTGCGTCACAACATACTGTTTGGTGAGACTTACGAGCGTAAACGATATAGGGAGGTAACACGTTGTTGCGCCCTAACCACCGACTTCCAACAGCTGAGCAACGGTGACAAAACGGTGGTGGGCGAGCGCGGAGCTTCACTTTCGGGAGGTCAACGTGCACGCATTAGCTTAGCTCGTGCTGTCTACAAACCGGCGGGTATTTATCTACTCGACGATCCTCTGAGTGCGGTGGATGCCCATGTGGGTAGACATCTGTTCGATGAGGTTATAGGACCACGAGGACGTCTGGCTGAGCAGAAAGCTACACGCATTTTGGTCACTCATCAGGTACACTTCCTGTCCGAAGCCGATTGGATTGTTATAGTCGATCAGGGACGCATCCTGAGGCAGGGCACCTATCAAGAGCTTATCAACAGTGATTTGGATTTTGCCAAATTACTGGAACGACCCAAGGATAAGGAAGCTAATGAGAGTTCGTCAACAACACTAAACGGACATGAACTGGAGGCAGATGATGACGAAATACCCTATATGGATGGAGTACGTGATGGCTATCAGCCTTTGAGGAAGCGGAGTGAGTCTACCCATGGCAGTAAGTCGGTAAGTTAAAAGTTTAATCTGAGTTTAGTATTAGTGAAGGGAAACTAGCGAGGACTTTGAAAATAACAATCAAAATATTAAGTTTATTGTGTCTGGGTAACCGGCTGTTTTTCTAGTCTTTCGGATGGAGTGAGACAAGCCAAGCTTCTCTCAATCTACTGGCGTGTGTGCTTAGAATTTTTTGCACAAGTGAAAGGGCCCTACAGTTTAAATCCGAATCCGAACGCCAAAGTTTGAGAAGCTTTTTCATGGCTAGTTAGTACACAGCTGGCGCCAATAGCTGGTGAAGGTGACCGAATGTGTAAAAGCTATTTTCTAAAAAAAGAAAAAAACTATTTTCATTAGATGATCAGAGGCGGGATTGAACCCACGGCATCCGCACAGCAGGTCAGCATATTAACCGCTGGACCACACCCGGCCACAAGTATTCCCTGTACAACAAAGTTTTAAAGGATTTTTTGTCAAGTTTAACGCTTTATTGTGAAAAATTTGTTACAATTTCAGTTTCAAAGAATTGTCCATCGCTAGCCACTACTTCTTACCATCTTTCTGGCAATTTTTGGGTACCACTTGAAAAAAACGATGAGCCTTTTGATGCGATCGCGAACTAATCCAATTTTAGAGTTCTTCATAAGATTGAAAGTTCTGATCCTCAAGGGCATGCGTCATCAACGAATACAAATAGTAGTCGAAAGGAGCAATGTCTGGGCTATACGCTGGGTGTGGCAGGATTTCAGCGTTCCAAGGTATCTTCTGACCGATTTTAGCTTATGGCCGGACGGCTAATTGTATTTTTTGCTTTTGGAGCATGTTCCCCAACGACACATACTGAAAAAGAAAGCCTAATGGTGAGTCAATGGTTAGTCTTCATAATGAAGTTGGTTTCAACATTGTCTGATTCATTATAATACTAGTGACTCCATTTTTAAAAATCCTTTAAAACTTTTTTTTACAGGGAACAGTTGACATCACTCAAAATAGAAAGGTGTTTCAAATTGAGTTTCTATGTTAAATCTTCTCTAATGATATGTTCCGAAACGATTGCAGTGTTAGTCGATCGGATTCCGATCAAGCTTCCCTTGTTTAAGAAAACTGCTTTGCTTCTGCTTTTGGGAAATACAGAAAACGCAGTGGATGCAGAGGCACAAACCGATTATTGAAAAAAAGCATCCAGCAGCAGCAGTCGTCGCTTCATGATTTTTGATTTTGCTTCTGCTTTTGTTCAATAACGTAAGTCGAAGCAGCAGCATGTGTTCGCTTTCGGAAGTCGACGGCAGCGCAAGCGCAACAGAAGTCTCTTACATCCCTTTTCTGCTATTGCAGTTTGCTTTTTGACTTTTGGTACTTCGACTGAAGTAATTTAAACACTGATTGGCAACTTATGTATAGTTGTGTTTATTTACACGAATAAAAATCAGGGCTGCAAACCCCTTTAAAATCGGGAGAGGTTCACTCCTGGCTTCGAATCCGCGAAACTTTTTGGGTTCGGGTTCACGGAGCAGGTTCAGAAGGACGGTGAACCTAGGTTCGGGTTCGAACCGGGGTTCTGGAATAATTTTGTTGTTTGTTAAATCAGAAAACATGAATGTAAATTGGAACAACCTTATTGAATTATTAATGTTTTTGTAATAATATTGGATCTTTGTATAAGTAATTTATGAATAAAAACAATTTAACTGACTAAATAAAAATTCGTCAGATTCTTTCGTTGCAGGAACAGCTAAAGCAACATATGCGACTTTTTAGTTCTTTACAATGATAGTTTGCCCTTCAACTTTAAAACACTAGAATTGTTAGGCAATCTTTGAATACATCAAAAGAAGCAAAGAAATCGTTTATTATGTATTTGTCACGAATTCTTTATGTTCTAACTAAGCTTAAGATTCCATTTCATTTTTATCAGAATATGAACTTGGTGAAGAACCATTGATGACTTTATTAATTAGTTTCTTTTGACGATTATGGAATTTTGCTATTTGCATGCAACAAAGTCTTTTGGATCCAAAAAAAAGAATTGGTTTTTAATGTAAAGTGTGAGATCGCTTTTTAATAACTTTCTAAATATGCAATTACGTATTTATATCGGAAAAGTAAAACGAAAGACTTTTTCGAATTCAAACGATTTCCTTTTGGCTAGGGAAATTAAAAGTATATTGCAAATTTGGCATTGAAAAATATAAGCTACCCACTGAATAAAAACAAATTATAATTCTTTGGTCAATTTAAGATGTTTTGGTATCCTAAAATACTACAGACGGAATTTATTTAATTTTTTAAATAATAAATTTTGCGAAAACTTTCGACTTCTTTGAGGCTAGCAAAAACGAATAGGAAAATGTGAAAAATTCGTGCTTTGAATTTTACATTGCGAAAGCTCCGACCAGTTCGATAGGTATTTCTCAATCAGTAGACGACTATCGTTGGTCAAAGGATTGTCAGTCATTATGTGATATCGTGATAATTTATAAAAAAAATCGAGTTAATTTCGCATGTGACCAATAATTTTAATGTGATGGCAACTCGGTAGATATAATTCGGCCGATTGTATTTCTGAATAATAATATAATTTAATTTTTATACTCTGTACCGAAGGTACATAGAGTATATTAAGTTTGTGCAAAAGTATGTAACAGGGAGAAGGAATAATTTCCGACCCTATAAAGTATGTATATTCTTGATCAGCATCACCAGCCAAGTCGATATAGCCATGTCCGTCTGTCCGTATGAACAAACAGATCTCAGAGATGGTAAGAGATAGAGGTTTGACATGTATGGGACAAATGCTTCTTATACTTGCAGGCAGATCAAGTTTATTTTCAATTTTTGCCACGCCCCCTCCCGCCCCCGCAAATTCGAAAAAATGTCATATCTCCCACAGTTTTGTAGATAGATGATTTGTACCTTCTAGAGATAGTTAGAAATTTCTATATATTTGCCGAAGAAATGATAAAGATCGGATGAGCGGTTCTCAAGTTATGAGAAAAAAAGTGTAATAAGGACGCCTCCCACGCACACGCAAACAACACCGCATTGCATGCATCAAAGAGAGAGAGAGAAAAAAACTTAGAGATGAACACAGTGGCAGCGACGCATTCAGCATATACACCGGGTACAGAGTATGTTATAGTCGGGCTTGACCGACTTTCTCACTTGTTTCAATTGTTGCTGGTGCAAATGTTTGCAATTTTGAGCTGTCAATTATCATACCGCGCGGCGTTTTTTGCAATTATTGTCGTAGTTTTTTTTGCTGAACCGAACCCTTTTCAACTATTTTTCGCTCCGGTTCAGGTTCAGGTTCGGGCGTAAAACATTTTTCTGCTCCGGTTCAAAAATCTCGGAGTCTGCGACTCCGTTGCGGTTCAACTCCGAACCGGTTTGCACTACTAGTTCAGTGGGATTAATCTGAAGTAACCCTTACACATACAACTCATACTGAATATAAAATATTAGTACGAGTATGTATCGGGACAAGCTAGTATGTATTTAGATCAGTGGTGCCCAAAATGCTCACACTTATACTCATAATTCTGCAGGCGTCGCAGCCGACACGAGCATTGAGAGTGAGAATACATGAATTCTATAAACAGCACGCTCGGCGGCTTGCTCTCTCACGACGCGTGTTTTTGTCTTTTTCTTCTCTCACGAGGCATTTGTTCGTATGCTTGTTGCTCATGTTTGACGTCATGACGTTTACTTACCACTGATTTAGTGCTAGGCAGATGACAGGAAAGATTCTTTTAAGCCTTGCTTTGATTCTGACCCCATTTATCCTGCGTTTTAGCTAGTGTGGCCATTCTATTCAGTTTTGATATTATTCAAGGTAGGAAGTCAGCAGTCATAGTGACGTTCAGCTCCTTATTAAGCCTTCTAATGTCCATCTTGGTTCTTGTATCTTGGCTCAGAGAAAGCGCATCTTGAATCGATAACATCATCGATGTTTTTCCAGCAAAAATTGCTAGTACTTACAATAGTTGGATACAGCGTGTAAAAATAAGATTTAATTCAAGCATTAAAGCCGTGTACTCAGAACGGCAAACAACTATTTTTGCCACCATACTTCATAAATCAAAGCATCAAAGCAAACCCAAAGTGTCTCAAACCGAGTCTTATTTCGGTTCCGGTTCTGTTTATTTCGCAATATATTATATGTTGCAGTAAAAGTTTATGTTTTAGTACTTCGACTTTTTTTTTGGTCATGGGTTTGGCATCCCTCCGATTTGTCTTCGCTAGACACAATAGTTACAACCCCGACTGTTTATCGGTTATCACGATATTATAATGAGGGTCAAAGAATATAGGATGCAATATTTTCAAAGAGAGAGAACATGGCTCTAAAAATTCTGTATATTTTGTAGAGAATTTATCAAAAATCTAAAATCAGATATTTTGAGGTTTGATGGCCGAGGTTTGATGACCTACCTACTGTGTAGGTAGTGTGTACTCGGATACCAGTACACAAAAAATTGTAAATATCGGTTCCGGTTCTGAGTCTTAATCGGTTCTTTTCTGTATACGGTTCTGGTTCTGGTTTCGGTTTAATTCCCTGGACGAAAGTAATTTTTTGTACAATCTGAGTACGAGACTTTAGACCTTAATGATTCTCATTAACTTCCGTTTACAGCTAAACAGCGGCGATGATATCAACGTCGATGAGGAGGAAGACGCTATGGCTGAGGCCCAAGCCTCGGGTGGTATTTCGCCACGTGTTTGGTACGAGTACTTCCATGCTGGCAGCACTTTCCTTAGCTTCAGTTTCATGGTCTTCATCATGTTGCTGTCCCAGGTGGTGTGCAGCAGCTCGGATTATTTCTCCAATTTCTGGACCCAGCAGGAGGATCAACGTGCACAGGGTCATGCCACCAGCTTCACCACCTTCGAGTGCATGTACATCTATGGTGGTCTCATCATTGGTGTGGTAGTGATGACCACCTTTCGTGGATTTCTCTTCTTTAAAACCTGCATGCATGCCTCCAAGGTGTTGCATGATCGCATGTTTGGTTGCATTTTACATGCCACCATGAGATTCTTTGACACGAACCCCTCGGGTAGAATCTTGAATCGTTTCTCCAAGGATATGGGTGCGATTGATGAACTTTTGCCGCGTGCCATGATGGATTTCATACAGATAGCCCTGGTCATGTTTGGTATACTCATAGTGATCGCTGTGGTCAATCCCATACTGATAGCTGCCATGTTAATTGTGGCCGTTATTGATATGTTGATATTGAAGCTATATCTGAGACCGTCGCAGGATCTGAAACGTTTGGAGGGCATTTGTCGGAGTCCGGTATTTTCGCATTTAAGCTCCTCCCTGACGGGTTTGGCCATTATACGTTCACGTCAGCTGCAGGATGTGGTGGCCAAGGAGTTCGATCTGCTGCAGGATGTACACAGTAGTGTCTGGCAATTAACCATGGCGGCAAATACCGCATTGGGTCTGTGGTTGGACTGTGTGAGCTGCGCTTTTCTCACGTCTGTCACCTTTAGCTTCATCATAGCCAGCGAAGGTGAGTTCTGAGGATTACGATTGAGATAACGTTTTATTTAATTTTTTTCCAAACAAATTGCAGCCACCTACAGCGGAGATGTGGGTCTGGCCATAGCCCAGGCCATGATCCTAACGGGTATGGTGCAATATGGTGTACGTCAAGTTGCAGAATCTTTGCAGCAAATGACGAGCGTTGAACGTGTGCTGCAGTACACCGAACTGGAGCAGGAGCCGGCCATTAGCGAAAAGATGCCACCCAAACAGTGGCCCACCCATGGTCAGGTGGAGTTCCGTGACATGAGCTGTCGTTATGATCCCAATGGTTCGGCTGTACTCAAGCATTTGAATTTAACCATTGAACCCGGTTGGAAGGTCGGCATCGTGGGTCGCACCGGCGCGGGCAAATCTTCTTTGATTGGGGTTCTGTTTCGACTGGCTTATATAGAGGGAGGTGTCTATATTGATGGCATAGAGTCGGGCAGCATTTCGCTGGAGACTTTACGCACACGCATCTCCATTATACCACAAGATCCTGTACTGTTTTCGGCCACCATACGTTACAATTTGGATCCATTTGAGCGTTATAGCGATGCTGAATTGTGGCGAGCTTTGGAAGATGTGGAGCTAAGAGGTGCCATACCCGGCTTGGACTATATGGTCACGGAGCGTGGCAGTAATTTTAGTGTGGGTCAGCGACAACTGCTTTGTCTGGCGCGCGCCATCTTGAGGAATAACAAAGTGTTGGTGCTGGATGAGGCCACGGCCAATGTGGATCCACAGTGAGTAATACATGCATTTCAGCTTCTCACTTCATGAACAATTTTTCTTTGATCGAATTGATTTGTTTTCATTTCAAGAACATTTAGAACATTTGTACTCATAAAATTTGAGAATATTTCGTTCTTGTTTTGAGTACACGGCAACTTATTTTCTGAACAGATTTTTTCCCTCTGTGTAATCTTAATTTTATGTTGCCTTCAAAAAATTTAATCGTACTTCAAATTTGAATTTTGTACTTGGTTCAAGTATTTTTGTACTAAATTTACCGCCATTTCAACTCATTTGGAGTGAGTGGTTATTTTTGTAAACGAGAGTTTTTTCTGTCTGCGGGCTTCTAATTACACACTATTTACACGGTTTACTACTTCTTTACTTCTCGGTTTGTCAATACGGGGTTTTACTCTCTGTCACTCCATCTTCTATATTCAAACCATTCCAAAGACTACACATTCATCATTTACCTCTTGCAGAACCGATGCCTTGATCCAGCGCACCATACGCGTCAAGTTTCGTCATTGCACCGTCTTGACCGTGGCCCACAGACTGCACACAGTCATGGACTCGGATCGTATTATTGTAATGGATGCTGGACATGCTGTGGAATTTGATGTGCCGCATTTGCTATTGAAAAAGCAACAGGGTCATCTACGGCAAATGGTCGAGGCCACGGGAAATGAATCGGAGGCACTGAAAAAGATAGCCAGCGATACTTTTAAACGCATGCAGCAAGAGCGAGAAGAGCTCCGGGCTCGTCAAGGGCACAGCGATAATGAAGAAGTTGATGAGCCAGAACCGCGATGAGATAGAGAGCTGGAAAATTGGTGCTTTGTATAATGACTCAAACTCAGACCAATAGCCGTACCAAAATCATTTTAAATTTTGCATCCTTAGGATTATTTTCTCGAAGCTCGATCCAATTATAGGATCCTTTGACTTGATGAACTCTTAGCCCATAACTTAAAAAGCCTTGAAACGCACACGTTTCGATTTTGGTGCTGAAGTTTTTTCTATTATCGATTTTTTGTTTTTGATATGCCTTATAAATACTTACTTATTATATATATGCTTCATGTACTTATTTAAGATCTGTGTAGAACTCATCTGTGTATATTTTCAAGAGTGAATTTAATTTGTATTTGTTTACAAAAACAACCCTAAAAGTCTAGATGTGCTGCCTTAAACGTAAGTTGAACAAACAATTGTACTTAGAATATGATCGAGGGGAACCAGTGAAAAGTTGCTGGCAGATATAACTACTTAATAAAGCTGTTTAGTAAACATAACTTTTGCATTTTTGAATTTTTTAACAATAAAACGATTACAATTACTTTTGGTAAAATCAATTAACCGGAATTCCTGCATACGATAACTATAATTAAATCATTTTTTAGTTAAAATGCTTATTATCTCGAGTAATTACACAATAATTATGCCGTTCGAGAATTGAATGTGTGTAATTGGCATATTAACCCCTGTTACAATAGTTGAAAAAAATTTAACTTACTATGAAAATGACTAAAGAAAAGTTAAGCTTATTAACCCGATTGTGTTCATTTCTCAAACCCAGTTACAACCCTTCTGGAACAGTTTTCAACCTATACTAAAAGTGTCTTTAATTTTTTCCCTATTTTGGATCAGATCTTTGTTTTTTAATACAGCGAGCTTCGCTTTTGACAGTTCTTCTCCAAGTTTATTTCTTGCTTGGACCCAGGATACATTTAAGAGGTTTCTTACCTTTGCCTCTTAGCAAAAAGCTTCTTGTTCCTATCCTGACATATCAAATCATTTGGATTGTGAATGTTGTAACCAAGGTCAGGGCCAGCTTTCCAAAAAGAAGCCTGAACGTTTCTTAACTTTTCTATTTAAGTACAAACGGCTAGGGATGGTAACCTCTTTGTTGCATCCATTAAACAAAAAAACAAAAAACAAAACTTTCTCTACACTATTTATGTATGACATGGTCAAAAAAAGAGCTCAGAGAGTGAACAGCTAAGTTTTCAGTTATAAGTTGTCTCTATTTCTTGTTGCTTAATGGATGAAGTAAAATAAGATTCAGAAAGAGCGCTGCCCAGGGGCGAAGATCTCAACGTGTTCTGTCGAAAATATGCATTACGCCTGACGAAAAAGTAATGCACTACAATCGCTGCATTTTGTTAGAGAGATTGTAATCGAAAACAAACAGACTGCGAATATTCTACGTTACAATTTTCAGAAAAATATACGCAATCGTAATGGGAATACGATGGCAGTTCGGCCTTGGCATGCATCCTTTATTACTAGTAATGCAGGCTCGTTTACTAGTACAGCAGATTGTATGGGATTATTTTCTTCATACTGATGGCAAAGTAACGTATTAGTAAGTCGAGTTTCACTCATTTACCAGACGAATGTATACATGCTTTCACAACACACTGCTCATAGAAGCAAAGAAAATGTAAGACAGAACAGAGTTCCAAAACGATGGCCCCTGGGGCACGAACTTGCTTGCCAATTCTTACCGAATGCTTGCGGAAGTCAACCTTCATTGTGTGTTAGAGAAAGACACAGTCACGTATATATACTGATATAAAAGCACACTTTGAAACGCCTCTCTTTGTTAATGATGTTAACTCCATTCTTACAAAGAGAACATTTATTGTGACAACTATTTATTGCGAAGAAAAAAAAGTTTATGAAAGCAATAAACAAATATCAAATATGTTAGAGATTGTTTGGAAAATGTCCAAGAGAACATACTATACATCCACGAATGTTTTAAAATTTTGGACTGGTCAATAAAACGAGGACCTAACAGAAATAAGTCGGTGTCCCAGAACTTCAAAAAATTTCATTTTCTTATTTAAAAAATCAAGTTGGATGGTTTGTGTACATGCTTAATGGTCCATCTCTATCCAATCTATAAACAGGGTTGCCCTTTCTCGCAAAAAAATGTCCCATCTTCTAGTTATGAGTTAATTTTTTAAATGAAATTTGTTGATTGTGTTATATGTTTTATAATGCACTTTAAATTACAATTAAAATTTAAGTCTGATTCTCGAAAAAATAAAATTCAAAATTTAAAATTTGTTTTTGCGTCAATTATAAAATGTAACCTGACAACCCTTAGCGCTCGTTGGTAAACAGAGGGCGCCACCAAATGTAAAGGGCGTCAGCTGTGGTTGAGTAGCGACTTGGATTGTCAACATTCAGTTTGTTTTGCAAACAATTATTGAAACGCAAATTTTAATATTAAAACGAATAAAATATTTAATTCATTTGATGCAACCTATCATTAAACTATCATTCCCTTTTTATCCCATGTAACCAAGGCTGCAAACCTAACAATTTTTCAAAAGGTTCGAACCTATTGTAAAGTCTAAGGCTCGGTTCGCGGACCGGATCCTGGAACCCCTGAACCCAAGGTTTTGATTCGAACCCCTGCTCGCTTGAACATAGAAGAATAGTTTCGATTTATTATTACATATTTAAAAATAATATTCTATTTATTTATTAGCCCCTTTCCATAGGCATAATTTCTTATCATTCTTAAAATTTTGCTGTTTCAATTGACAAATCGGTCATCTTTTTGCGTATACTTTTTAAATTCAAATCAACAAATTATTGCTGATGACGCTTTTTGCTTCCAGAGAGAAGCGAGTACTTTCTTAAAAAGTACCATCTTCCTTCGTTGGGAATGTCTTCATTTTTAATAAATGAAGAAAAATAGAGCATAATGAAAAGGTAGATCATATTTAAGAAATAATATAATTTTGTTAGTTTCTTTGGTGGAAATAGGCTATATACAGCGGTGTCACAGAAATTTCTTCCAACCAAATTCCAACTATTATTAGGGCAACGATAAGCTGCGGTCCTTGGTAGTTTGCTTACTTCCTTCCAGTTGTGCGTGCATAAATGCATTTGGGCAAATGAATTCGTGCACTTATCTGATCATCGCTAGCTACCGCTTAAGCAAGCCAGAGTAAACGAATCTGAGTTGTGCAAGTTTGGGATGGTTCTGCAGTTTATTTGGTGCTGGGGACTTGATGAACTTTTCGCATGTTTATTTCTTCTTTCACGTGTTGAGCATCGATTGCTGACAGTTTGTTCGTGCGTTTGGTAGCTGTCTTACCTCTCCTTTTTATTGTTGTGCCACCTGCTTCCATGTGTTCAGAAGTCTATTTAGAATCGGAGGGTGCATCTAAAATATTGGTTGCCGAACTTCGAATGTTTTGTGCCAAAGAACCTTCATTGTATAATCTTTGCCTGTACCCAATTCGGATTAATTTCGAGCCATATTATTCCTAGCCTCGGGCTTTGAAATTTGAATAATCCAAGTATTGTCATTAAAATGTCATCTAAAACAGCGATGGCCCTTGGTGGCATCCCGGGGCCGAAAACATTTCGCCATTCTCATGTACACGACCCGAGCGCTTGCCGAAGCTGAGACCAAAAGAGCAAAAAGGCGTCATTCGCTCGACAGAGTTCGAAGCGATCAGGTCGAAGCAGATTCACGGAGCTTTATTTTCGCACACTAATACACTCTCACTTTTTGGCCTCGCTCTCGCTGGCCATCGCTGATCTAAAATGTATAGCTTAAGACTCTTAGTACTTTTTACCCTTCCTCCACTCTTTAGTTTTACATACGAAAAAGAAGACCTATCCGGGGTCTAGTCATTAAAATGTGATTTCAAATGTGCAGCTTAAAACTCTCAGCACTTTGTACCCTTCCTCCACTCTTTAGTTTTACATACAAAAAAAAAAAGAACTGTATCTGAGACATTAGCTGGAACCCCATATTTTGTATAAATAATTACAGAGTTTATTAAAATATATAAATAATTGTCGTTTATAAAATTGCAAGTACTTGAAATAATTATTTTGGATTGGATTTAGGTGTGGGGGATGATTTGCTTCTATGGGATTTTTTGTCGTAAGGCACTGGAGGTGTACCATCTGGATAGTGCACCAACGATAAGTGACTCTCGCCTGAGAATAGTTCGGTGCCCCCACTTTCAGCAGCACCAGTTTTTTCGGGAGCTGCCACAATTGAACCCACAGGTGTGGAAGTTTTGTGCCTGTCGTTGGTGGTGCCGGGATCCTGTGGAGAACCTGAGCTAGGCGACAGCGAATCAATTACGGACTGTAGGAAATTACTTTTCAGCGAGTCATCGGAACTTTCCACGGAGCTGTCGGTGTTGTGTATGCGATGCTTGAGCAGCTCTCGGGTAAGAAATTCACGTAAATTTAAAGAACGTCCCAGCTGGCTGGCATCTTGTATATCCGACTGGCGTGCTGACCCACCTCCGCGCATACGACGTTGTGGATGCGGTTCGGGTGAAGGATTGCTGGTGCTGCTTCCCAAAGCAGCGGCCTGGCGTTGACGTTGACGCATGGTTCGGGGCCAATGCATGCCCATACGTTGCAGATCTCTCTCTAGATCACTGGATAAGTTACTACCCGTTAAGGGCTCAATGCCACTCTCATTGGGCGGTTGATGATCGTGGTCCGCTGGCACACTCAGTCTACGTGTACTGCTGGCCACATCCTGTTCGGGTGAGTCACGTCTAAACGAAGTCTTGAGTATGCGCCGTTGACGCAACTCTGCTTCCACATTGAAAGAATCACTGGAAGACTCCTGCTCTAGGCTGGCGCTGTCAATCAACTCTCGTTGATCAGGCGGTTGCTTCGCCAGCAATTGCTCTAGATACTCCCGTCGAGAGGGAAAATCTCGCATGCTTACATTGGCCAGGCGCAGCTGTTGCATGAGATCATTGGGCGCCAGCGTGGGCTGATCTGTTTCCACATGAACTCGGGTGGCTGTGACATTATGCAAGTAGGCATTTATGCTGGGAAATTCACGATAATCAGCTCCACCCACACGCTCATTGATGGTGTGTATCAGCTCATTGAACTCCCTCTGCAAGCGTAGACTTTGATCCGCATCCAATTGCCTCAGATCCAGTTGAAGCTCTTGAGCGTACTGCTCAAAACTGGGAAAGGGTATGGGCACGGGCGTGGCCACCACTAAATGGGATTGAGCTGGCGTCTCCACTTCGATAATGGTGGAGAGTTCATGAGCCAGATCCTCAGCATTTAGCTGAGGACTATAGCGACGTATGGTTGCGGGCGGCACTTTGCCACGTCGATGCGAGCTTTGTGTGGATGAGGGTAGAGAGATGGGTTCCGTCGTTTCCACATTGGCCAAGCCCAGAGCAGTTAAAGGTCTGGATTCGGCTATACCACTGTCCCTGCTCACTCCGGTGGGTTTGTTCTTCTGCAGAGGCAGGGCCTCCGACGTGGTGGGAGTGCTCTCACTTTGATCTGAAATGGTTCTTGATCTTGGCGCCTGCTCCTGGTGTGTCTGACCAGGCGGTAGTTCAAAATATTCCGTGGAATGACGTTCCCCCTCGCTGGCTGAAGTCAGAGTGACCTCCACCAGTCTTTGTTTTTCCTCTCGCACTTTTGTGATGAGTTCGGTTAGTTCGGCAATGCGTTGGGTGCAGTTCTCGGTTAGTTGGGCATAACGTTCCATTTGACGGGCAGTTGTTTCTTCTCCCGAAGTTTGACTCTTGGTTTTACTGGACAGTGTCAGGTGAGTGGTGGTTTTGGTGGCAACAGATCTGGTGGAACGACTATTAATAGGCCTCTCCTTTTCCTCTGGCTTCCGCTCTGCCTGTTCCCTGGCTTTTGGCTTGGGCTTATTCTTATCCTCGGCCTGCTTGTGAGCCAAACGTTTGTTCCAGATTTGATCAAAGGCTCTCAGACTGAGCTCCTTATCCTGTTGCTCCTCCTGCTGCTGTTGTTGTTCTTGTTGCTGTTGCTGACTGCGCAGAGTATCCTCTAGTTCAAGTATAAAGCTGCGATTGTCCTCTATAAATGCCTGAACTCGTTCCACGCGCTGATTATCCAAGAGTGTTTCTTCGATTGTCGATCCAGAGGATCTATTTTGTGCATTATTTATAATCGAGGGCGTGGGTGTGGGCACATCTGAACTACTGACACCCAATTCCTGTATGGACTGCCGTGTCATGCCCAACAAGCGTTGGACATAGTGAGCGATTATGGGATGTAAGCCGGAAGCTGAAGTAGCTGGAGGAGCATTTTTATAGCTTACTGGAGGCAAGCTACGATAGGCAGTTGAAGTGGAATCTATGGAGACTTGACGTTGATCTTTAGCCGGTTGAGGCTGTACTTCCTCTCGAGGTGTGTTAGAGCTTTCCGTGTTCGTCGCCACGTTGGGAGCCAATTTTGGTTTAGGTTTCGCCTTATGCTTGGGCACATATTGTTTAACGGTGCCATCACTTTTCACCTTGATTATTATTTCCAAGGGCTTGTCATCTGCTCCGCCTTGAGCTTTCTTAACCTTTTGCTGTTTATAAAACTCCCGCAGACGCTGCTCCAGTACAGCTTCTTTTTGCTGTAAATCGGATTCCCTTTCATTAAGTGTGCGTGTCTTATCGGCCAGTATATGCGCTCGCTCTTTGCGTATGGAATCAATCACTTGCTGTGCATTATCCGTGGGTGCCTCGCCGGCCTTCAGCTCTTCCAGCAACTGTAAACGAATCTTCTCTATGCGTTCCAGTAGTTTCTTCAATCTCTGCGATTTTTGCGAATTGCTTTGGGCTGCCTGTAGATCACTTCTCAATTGCTTGCTCTGATCATCCACATAGTCTAGCAGTAGGGAGCAACTGCTTTCAGTGCTGGCCAAATCATCTTTTTCCCCACTTTGAGTTGGACGTAAACCCACATTGATGGCCGAAGGAGCACTCGACTTACTAGTGGTGGTTTTACTACGCGCTGCTGTTACTTCTGGGCAGGTTATGATAGCCGGACGTAGCAGCATTTGCTCCATGGCTTCGTTCATTTTATGCTCACGTCGGGCAGCCGCATCCGCAAAGCGATGACTGGCTATGAAATCGGCCTGTAAAAGTGGGTTAAGGATTATTTGAAGGATTTCTATTTGTGTGTTTAGGCCTAACTCAAAACTTACGTCGCTTGGCAGTAGCTGTGGCTGTTGTTGCGTTAAAGCGTCCAGTTTTTCCGTCAGCTCGGCACAATCCCTTCGCACTTGCTCGCGCTCCAAAGCCTTTTGTCCGCGTTCTGTGCTGATTTTTCTAAAGGAACCATATTTAGTTTATTTCAAACTTGATAAGGGATTGATTGTTTAACACTTAAGATAATTTGGCAATTTTGGAACAATTTCCGATTGATCGGAATGGGCAAGAGTTGTGATTTCTAAGATGTCATGAAAGAATTCGGCTTAAAAGTTTTGCCATCGAAACAGTCGAATGAATAGCCTTATATGGGCAAAAACTACCCAACATATTTTGTTTCTTCTAATCGTAACCGTATAACCTTTATTAACATTAACGGTTATCAGTACCGAAACAGAAACAAATATACGGGTTAATTTCGGTTTTTCTTCTACTTGTAAAAATTTCAGTAATCGTAAATTTATTTGATGTATGCACAAAGAACATTTTACATCAGCGGTGCCCAAAATGCCAAAAGCCTATCCCTCATACTCACAATTCTGCCGGTGTCGCAGCCGACACACGCATATAGAGAGAGAATACATGTATTCTATAAATAGCACGCTCGGCGGCTTGCTTTCTCGCGACGCGTGCTTTCACATTTTTTTTTTCTCACGAGGCATTTGTTCATTTGCTTGTTGCTCATGTTTGACGTCATTACGCTTACTTAGTGTTTTGCTGCTACGCACACATGAGCAAAGCTTGATTGTGTGAGTTTGGGAACCACTGGTCTCGACCCTTTGTAATAATATATTCAGCTCAACTTCCGCGAGCTTAATCCATTAAAAAAGCATTTATTCAGACTTAACGGTCTTTCTCAATTTCTTCAGACAAAGATTTTGGGCTGTTTATACGATTTTTAAAATGATTTAGATTGTTTATGTATGCGATCATGGCTTTTTCAGGGTATTTGTTTATGTGTTGGTCTTAGCGACCTGATCTTCTTAAGTCCAAATGTTTGGTTGTGCTGGCTCAAGGTCATGTTTATATTTTTGAATTTTTTTTATGAAGCCAGGAAAAGTCATCATCATAGTTTTCTTTTTATTTATACTGAAAAATGTTTTCGGTGTATGACATCAATTTTTGAAATTTATTTGATCTATCACCGGCAATTTATTTCATGTCTGTAGCTAATCTGGTTCCCGAGATATTGAAATTTAAAAAAAAGCTTATAAAAAAAAATTTTCGACGAAAATAAACCAGCATTGGGCTAGATAAGTTTGTTATGAAATGATCTATTCAATTATAAAGAAAATTTAGAAATTCCAGACTTTAGGAAACACTCCTCCTCGGTCTAGAACCTTTGCATATTAACGAGAGCATAAGTTAATGTCGGCTCTAACCGTCTTCAATATACCCGTTACTCATGGGAAGAAATGTTTTTTAGCGTTCCTGTGGCTTTGGGGGAACATTCGTAATATATGCAAAATTTTGTAACTGAGCTCTTCTAGTATCATACGGATAGATGGACAGGGCTATATCGACTCGGCTGTCGATGCTGATAAAGAATATACAGGGTTTGTCCGGAAAGTAATAGGACTGATTTTCTTCCGCCGCGACGGTACTTCGAAACGTGCACGCACCAACTGGATTCGGTAGAGGACGTTCTTAGCTAATGAACGAGCGGCTGGTCAGTTGTCTCCGAGCACCTGGAGAGTCAGGACAGGCGTTTTCGCGCGACGTGTTTCTGTGGGTAAGTCTTGAGTTTGATATGATCAAGCAGGTTTACCCAGACGTTGCTTTAGCAAGAAGTGGTGTGTTTTGGTGGCACCAGGCCTTTCTGAAGGGTCGAAAGGAGGTCGCCGATGAAGACCGTGCTGGAAGACCTTCGACGAACACCGACAATGTGACTCGTATGCTCAAAATTTTGAACTCAGACCGTAGACTAAGCATTCGTTAAATTGCCCAGATGTTAAATTTACCAAATTCTGTGGTTCATGACATTGTGACGGAGCATTTGAACATGCGCAAGTTGTGCGCATCTGACCTTATCTGATGGGCCATAGGATGGGTCGCAGATTGCAAATATCCAAGGCCTTCTTTAGGAGGTTAGCTACGAGTAAAGCAGTCGCAGACAGTCAGCGGGTGTCACGCCGCAGTGCACCGACGAAGCGCTGGTATTGCCGGCTGCTTTAAATAGCCTTCCAAAGGGAACACGGTCCGCCTTGTAAGCTCAGTTGGGTGGCACAATAGACCAGGATTGGTCGCGGTACGCTATTTCCTCAACAACAAATAAAAATAATAATAAAGATCCCATTTCTAGAAATTCCAATTACTATACGTCTAGAATTGAGGAAAAACTGAGAAACAATACTTAAGCACAAGCTGCTGGTGGCCTGTTGGGTTCTAAAAAGTGAAACTGGATCTCTTATCTTATTCTAATCAAATCAATACATCTTTTTGGATTTAAAAGGAAATTACTGCTCTACTGGAAAATATATTTCCTTTGATTAGATTCCTTCCTAATGCTGAAATTAATATTCTACTACAATCTAAGCTAAAGGTACTTGAAAAACGAATATGAAAGCGTAGAAAATGTATTTTAATATTGATAATACCAACCTCAGCTTGTCCAGCTCTTGTTCACGCAATTCTCTCAGCTGGTTTTCAATGCGCGCGTGATCCATGGCATTCAGTTGATCATGATCTGGTCCATTGAATTGCACAGCTTGAGCGGGTGCCTCGTAATTGCGATGATATTTATTATTGTGATCATAGAACTGAACACGTCCGGTGGGCTGAGTTGATTTTTGGCCCTGACGCATTACAAAGGTGGTGGTGGAGACGGAGGATTGTGTGGCGGAGGCGTGATATGGCGGCGCAGCTGGTTGTGGCGCCTGCACGGACATGGGATAAGGCGTGACAAAAGCCTGCTGTGGATAAGAAGCCATATAAGGCTGGTGCTGCTGCTGATTGGGAAACGGAGCAGGCACAGCCGACATAAAGTGCTGTGGTTGATTGGCAACAGCAGGATTCATAACCATGAACTGCTGTGCCTGGTTGTTCGAGGGTGGCATGCCCATATATGGCTGGGGTTGGTTAGAAAAAGCAGGATTCATGGGCATTAAGACCGGAGGCTGTTGGGTATTAAATGGAGGCAGGTCCCTGCTGGGCTGTTGGGTATTAGCTGTAGGCATGTCCCTGACAGCTGATGGCTGCTGGGTAGCTGAAGGTGTAGGCGCAGCATCGACTACCTGTGGCATTGTCTTGGCTGTTGCCGAAGTTCGCTTCAGTCCCGCATCAATAACTTTAGCCGGTGCTGGAGGTTTCTTGATAGGATTGCTTTTCACCGAAGAACGCTTAGCTGCCGTTACCTTTTTGGGGGATGCGGTCGCCCCTATTTGTGTAGGCCTGGTGGGTGATTTGGTAGGAGATTTGCTTTCTAAAGGAGGCACAAATGTCTCTCCTCTTTCTTTAGTTCGTCTAGGCGATTGTGGCAAAGACCTGGTGGGACTTCTGGGTGTATTGTCTTCTTCAGGCTCTGCCCTGGTCACAGGATGTGTTCTGATGTTTGAGCTCATCTCTGTGCGACGCACTAAGTCGGAGATTTGGGTAAATCTGGGTCGATTAGCTTTACGCGCACGTTCAGGACTCGTCTCCGGACTGGAACGAACCACATGGCTGAATTTTCGATTGGTTTGCATAAATCGATCATTGATTTCCATGCCTCCACGCTTGGAGGCGGTTACAGTTGAAGATTTCTCTTCGTCGCTTTCTATATCCACATCCAATATGACTGGAGCTGTCTTTTGCAGTGGCTTTGGTACAGCGGTTGGAATTGGAGGTGCTTCCCCCAGGTCGGACGAACTGCTAGAGGACTCCAACAAACATTCCTCATCTGAGCTGGCACACAAACAATTTGGATTATCCCTGCAACAAGTACCTCGTTTGCGTTTAAAGTGGGCACTGGGACTGTTCAGCGGTTTACAGTTTTCCCTCTGACAGCGATTCTCCTTGTCCTCTGGCTGGGGCGTCTGGGTGCCCATAGTAGCGCGTCCTTCCACATTCAAGTGTTCCTTTCCTCCCCTGGTTCTAATTAATTCCACATTCTGCTGCTGCTTCTTCATTCTTTGTCTGCACTTTTGTATTCTTTCCTCCTTTTCTTTTTGTGTTTTTGCCTGCCTTTCGGTTTCTACTTTGGCTGCTCGGTGGGCGGCTCCCACTTGAAATATGGCCGAACGGTAGTCTTGGTGTTTTTTGACCAAAACATGCTCACGCCAGGCATTCAACTCCTGCTGCTTGATGTCCTCCAATTTCTCAATTTGCCGCTGCTTCTCGGCCGCCACCTCCTGACGAATTTGCTTTGCCAAATGACTAGACTTCTCCCGCACCTAGGATAAAGGTTAATTCAATTTCGTGTAGAAGCTGGAAACTGGTTTACCTGCTGTATTCGTGTAATGCGTCGCTCATTTTCCAAATTTTTCTTCACACGCTGGGGATCGTCAAGTATGCTGATTGGTCGACGCTTGCAATTCGCTCCAAACTGGCCATTCACAGTTATATGCAAAGCCATCGGCTAACTACATTTATTAAATATCACAACAATTAACACAAAACACACTATTTACAAGCATAAAAATTATAAAAACCAAAATTGAAAATTCCGCAACAAAGCCAAAGGCGAGAGCGATAACAAGAAGCATGGATTTATCGAAGCTATCAGCTACCGATAACTAAGTCACAAATGGTCATCGTTAGGGATAGAGATGTGCGCATACGTGGGGCACTATTTATATTTCGGAAAAAGCAAATAATAACAAACATTTTTTAATGAAAATGTCTTTATTGTTTTTTCAAATATTCTTCATGAAAATTTAGGCCCCTTTTGCATTCGCTCAATCCATTTTCGAAGTACTTTTTCCACCGGTCAATAAGTCGCTTGTGTGACGTGAAGTGCGAGAGCTCGCATTGTCATGATGGAAAATAATTCGGCGGTTGGTTTTGGGAATTTCTTCGTAGATTTTTGTCAATAAACTGTTAGTATACCACTCAGAATTGACCGTCCTACGTGTCCACATTACCTATTCGGCCAAAGATTCTGACGCAGTGCATCGAGCGCGAAGCACCTTTTGTGGGATTTGGCTCCATACGATTTATGCAGTATCCAACGCGAAAAAACTTTTTTTCAGCCAGGTTTTCATGCTAAATCTTACATATGCTGGTGGAACTAATGTTATGGGATGCCTCAGTTCATCGACACACTCTTGTTCTGATAATTCTTCTCTTGAATCTCTTGAAATTCTCTTGAAATTTCCATTTTACAGTCAAATTAATTTTTTTAACTCACTGTAAACAACACAAATATTTACAAAGTCTGTCTTCGTCCATCTTCTACAATCTACACTTCACGATATCTTAACACAAAACATATACATCTTCGCGGTCATTTTCAAATAGATCCAAAGACGACAACTCTAATTTTTATACACTTGAAAAGTGTATTATAATTTTGCCCAGAAGTGTGCAACGCATAGAAGGAATCATCTCCGACCACATAAAGTATATATATTCTTGATCAGCATGACGAGCTGAGTCGATTAAGCTTTGTCCGTCCGTCTGTCTGTTTCTACGCGAACTAGTCCCTCAGTTTTGGAGCTATCGAGCTGAAACTTTGCACGAGTCTTTTTACTGCACGCTGCTAATTGTCGGAACCGACCGGATCGGATGACTACTTCTTGTAGCTGCCATACAAATGTTCGTTCGGAAAATGGATTTTAGTAAGAAAACTGTTTTGTTCTCAATATAACTGCTCTCAAACACGGGCATGCGTAATATGTAATGTTTTTAAGCTGATCTGCGAAGTTTGGTCGAAGTCGCTAACCGTTGAGACAAGCTATTTAGCTTTGCCTTTCTCGTTTTTTATATTTTTTGTCTTCACAAAGTGGGATTTTCAAATAATTCGTTTAAAATGTCAACAGCTTCGTGAAAATGAACTAAAAATTTCAATCGTTGTCGGGATCTAGGCACGACACGTTCTAAATTCTCACAAAATTTTTGTTGTCCAAATTTGTAGTTCATTTTTTTTTTTTGGCCAAAATGAATTCTTTTAGAGTCGCCGTTGTTCTGGGTCGCTGCATACGGTCCTACGCCGCTTGGACGAAAATTGGGCAGCAAACGGTTTCTTTCGGTGCCATCGAGCAACAGCGATTTTTAAGCGATCGCATTGATTGGCTGAATAGGACCACCTCTCGTCTCCCCAATAAGTCTACTGAACCTCGCAAAGATGCTTCCAGGCGGGATAGGACTGCCGAAGAGTATAGTAGACGTCGTCGCGCCAAACGTGTAAACGAGCTGAAGCGTAACGCCAAGGAGTTACGCGAATCCCGCAGAGGATACAATCTACCAAAAAGCACTTCAAAAGCCAGAGCTGAAATGGAGGCGTCATATAATGCTCGCTTACGTATCCTCACCAAGTCCAAAGAGGAAAACTCTAAAATTAAGCCATCCTATCTTGAGAATACTAGCAACAAGTCAATAATGGAAGAGGAATCTATTAACGAAAAGATCGCTAGGGAATGGAGGGAGAAGCGCATAGAAATGGAGGAGGCTAAGCATTGGCATTCCTGGTCTACTTGTCCCTGTGCCAGAGAGCGTTATGATTATGAAAACTATGTCGATGCCAAAGAACCACAGAAACCAGAACAAACACCCAGGAAGACGACCAAATAAGAATCGATTTTAAATTTCTGAAATTCCCCCAAAATTAAATTTAATAAATAGTCGATATATTTAGATAATTCCAGGGTGTGGAGTAAAGGGAAAGTTTAAAGAGAAGAAATTTAGTAGGAGTTTTTTAGAGTGCATCTTTCAGCAGGATAATGCGCCCATTCGCGTTCTAAGGGCCAGTCGTGGGTGGTTCACTTTGAAGAATATCCTGCTTTTAGTATGGCCAGCGCGTTCCCTGGACATGAATCCAATTTAAAACATGTGGGGTAACCTTGCACTTCGTGTTTATGCTGGCGGACGAGAGTTCACCTGACTGAAGAGCTTCGAAAGGCTGTTACTCAGTAAGGGGCCAAAATACCGGATTCAGAGTTCGAAATCATGACTAGCGCGATCCGGTTAGGCATTTTCGAGCTCATACATAAGCCGTCTGTGGCCCAGTGGTTAGTGTGCTGGACTGCTGGGCGGGAGGTCGTGGGTTCGATCCCGCCTCTGAACATCTAATAATAAAAGTTTTTTCTTTCTTTAGAAACTAGCTTTTACACATACGGTCACCTTCACCAGCTTAGTGGCGCCAGCTGTGAAGTAACTAGCCATGAAAAAGCAATTTCTCAAACTTTGCCGTTCGGATCCGGCGTTAAACTGTAGGTCCCTTTCTCTTGTGCGAAAAATTTAAAGCACACACGCCAAGAGATTGAGAGAAGCTTGGCTTGGCCCCGTTGAGGAGCTGTATAGCCAGTTTTACCTTTTACATAAGCCTGGAGGTTAAATCCATTATTTATTGATTAATTATTATCCTTATTCTGTATTTTTTTAATTTTTTTTTAAGGACTGGCTTTAATTAAATTTCGTAGTAAGAATTAAATTTTTTCATAAAAAAAATAGAAAACATGCTTTTACTTCAATATAAATTTTTGATATTGCTGATTTACCTTAAATTAAGCACGCTTTAACAATTTATGTCACAAAGATTTTTAGAACATGTTTAATAGCCTATTTCCACTGAACAAATGAAGCTTCATTTCATGAAATGACAAGAAATGAAGAAAATGATATCATTTCTTCCATACGAATTGTCACTTCATTTTGCCTTTCATTTCTATCATTTCTCGAAAATGATGACAATTGCCCCGAAAAAAAGTAAAAAGTAGGCGCAATTTTGCTTAAAATATAAATAGGTAAAAATAAGTTGTGTATTTAGCTTTCTGCTGTTAGTTTAGGGCGATGGCAATGCGTTTGCCACGAGGAATTACTGTCCTGAGGGGTATGTCTTTTTTTTGCTAAATATTCCAAAAAGTCCACGTAAGTTTGAAAGTGCTGCCTGTTATTAAAAAAAACAAAGCAGCTGTTTTTGTCAAAGTGTCAAAATTATGACAATTTGAAGTATCCCGAGGAGAGGGGTGCGATACAGGTTTACTCTATTGGGGATAATTATTTTATTTTAGACAATATATCAGAAGGTTAATTTAAACTTAAAGTAGTGCTGATGTGTTGCTCGTGCAAGAGACGCCGACTCAATGCTTCTTCTTCCACACCCCACCACCTTTTTTGTTTGTCCTGTTTCCAAAAAAAAATTTTTCACGATTTTAAAAATGAATAAAATATTTTTATTTTTAATTTGAAAGAGTTAGAGGTCGCACAAATCGAGTTTCCCCCAAAAATGGGGTTTTCCGTATTGATTTCGATTTTTACTTATAACATGGTAAATAACCACTATTTTCTTAGTTTTAAAATCAACATTTTAAAGAATAATGTCCAAATTTTACTTTGGCCATTAATTTTGGCTTTGCATTTGCTTGTTTAGGTACCATATATTACATTTTTTTCGTAAATTTTTCATAAATTTTGTTAAAAACGCATTAAAACTTTGAAAATTTCTATGAAAGTTGAAAAAACTAATGATGCAGTTTAACAGATGGTTAAATTTTTAAAAAACTGATACTAAGAAATATATATTTGCTCTTACCGTTCCAGAGTTATATTCTTTTAAAGCATTGTACCCATTTCATGAAATTAATATTATTAAAAGATTTTTGCCAGTTTTGCATCAGATTTGCTTTAAACTTTGAATTGTGATGTTTTTTGCGTTTACTGATTTTTTTTCCCCTGCTTAGTTGGTTAGTCCAATATACCTGCTTTTTTTTTCTTTTGCGGACAATTCATGCAACACAGTACAAACACTAAAAAAACCCCGGCATAAGACCCTTTAATTATGACCTCTGTACTCATAACCTCATACCCAGTTTTTCAAATGAAGCTTCGGTTCGCGTTTTATGGGTACTTTTGTACTTGCAACACACAACGACAACAATTTAACTTAGATTTAAATGGTTTAAGATAAAATTCTCTAAAACTCAGCAAATGTGGACAGGGTCATTGGGAACGCAATATAAAAAATTCACTTCAATCGTGCAATAGATTATGGTACCTCCCGAAAAAGGTAAACCTGAATTTTTGATTATAAAACGAAAATAACTTTAAACTTATAACTTTAAAAGCGCACGGTAGATTTTCATTAAAATCGTTTTTTTGTGATGATATAATGGGCTATTGCATAACCAAAAGAAATTTTACTCGACAGCCAAAAAACCGCGAGTTTAAGAACCATTTTTAGACTCACCCACAAATCAATTCATATAGGCCATAAACCAGATCTAATAATTACGATCTGCTTTTCAGTTTTGCCAACAAAGACTTGGTTCGCGACTTATAGACAATTTTGTACTAGCAATTGCCTTAGAACAACATTTAGGGTAAAACGAGCTTCACCAAATTTATGAAATAAATTTTATTAGTAAAGTGCTATATAAGGAGCAGAAAAACAGATCATATCATTAAAATACTTTAGTTCATGGCATCTTGGCGTACCACGATTTGTCCATCAAAGACAATTTTGATTAAAATTTTACTTTTTCTTTGTGGCAACGACGAATTTTACTCATACGACTTATGGTATAATTTTTCTGTAGCTTGTAATACCCAAATGGTATATGTTGTTCAAACGGAATTGCTAATACAAAATTTGCTATGAAACGCGAAGCAAAGCATCCGTGGTGAATATGAAAACACAGTTCGAAATCATAATTCAATGTTTAAAGCAAATCTGATGCAAAACTGGCAAAAATCTTTTAATATTATTCATTTCATAAAATGAGTACAATGCTTTAAGAGAGTATAACTCTGGAACGGTAAGAGCAAATATATATTTCTTAGTATCAGTTTTTTAAAAATTTAACCATCTGTTAAACTGCATCATTAGTTTTTTCAACTTTCATAGAAATTTTCAAAGTTTTAATGCGTTTTTAACAAAATTTATGAAAAATTTACGAAAAAAATGTAATATATGGTACCTAAACAAGCAAATGCAAAGCCAAAATTCATGGTTTATGCTCATAAAAGTAAAATTTGGACATTATTCTTTAAAATGTTGATTTTAAAACTAAGAAAATAGTGGTTATTTACCATGTTATAAGTAAAAATCGAAATCAATACGGAAAACCCCATTTTTGGGGGAAACTCGATTTGTGCGACCTCTAAACGTCTTTCGAAAAATCTGAAAAAAATCTCAAAAATACTTTACTCCATAAGCTTTCAGAAAATGCCGGTGCACCCGTGAAAATATAAAAAAATTTTTTTTGGGACACCCTAGTGTACACCACATGGCTCCGCCGCTAGATAGAAGCCTATCGATATCGTGAGGGAAACCGGACGGTTCGTCCCGATTTTGTAGAAGTAGTGGTCGTACAAGATGGCTCTGATGATTTAGCTTGATTCGTTCCAGCTGTAACCGCAGTTTTGGGATTACCGACTGTGGTTGTCGTTGTGTTGGCGTTATCCAAGAAAGCTGCTTTCAATCTGTCGATAGAGATGTTGACGTCACGATTGGGCAGTCGAATCTTGAAGAATTTGTTTGTTTTGTCTAGTACCTCAAATGGACCCTCATAAGGAGGTTCCAATGGAGAGCGTACACGGTCCACCCGAACATAAACGTGCGTAGCATGACTGAGCTCTGGTTGAAGGAAGGTTTGCTTATTACAATGGGGTGATGTACTGCTTTGGCCGAGAGATTGCATTCTCTGTCGAAACAACTTTATGAACTCGGTTTCGTTTGGATGATTCTGTCTTGTAGTGACAAATTCACCCGGAATGCGGAGTTGTGAACCGAAAAGCATCTCTGCTGGGCTAGCTCCTAGATCCTCTTTCATAGTGGTCCGTAAGCCAAGCAGCACCAAAGGCAGGACGTCGCACCAATCGTTGGTCATGTGACACTTAATGGCGGCTTTGAGAGTCCTGTGCCAGCGCTCTACTATCCCATTTGACTGAGGGTGGTAGGCTGTGGTGCGTAGGTGTTTGATGCCCAGGATGCGCATGAGGCCTGAAAAGATAGCTGACTCGAACTGTCTTCCTAGATCGCTAGTGATGTGCAATGGGACACCAAACGATGAGATCCATCCATTTATAAGCGCTGTAGCAACTGTTTCTGCTGAAATGTCCGGAATTGGAATTGCAGTGGGCCATCTTGAGAATCTGTCGATGCACGTTAAGCAGTAGCGATTTCCTCTTGAGACTGGTAATGGACCAATGATGTCGATGTTGATGTGGTCAAAACGCTGATCAATTGGTCCGTAGCTCCCCATCGTAGATTTGTTGTGGCGTTGAACTTTGCACCGTTGGCATTGCGTGCATGTACGAACAAAATGGCCGATGTCCTTTGCCATCGACGGCCAAACAAATCGATCCGAGACGAGTTTTTGGGTAGCCCTGCGGCCTGGATGTGCCAAGTTATGCAGTTTTTCCATCACTTGTTTGCGTAATTGCGTCGGAATAAAGGGTCGAATTGTATTCTCGTTAATGTCGCAATAGAGAAAAGATGACGCGTTTAGTAAAGAAACCTTTTTAAGGCGTAACGAAGACTCGTTATTTTGCAGCAAATTCCGCAGTTCTTGATCAGATTCTTGAGCAGTAGCGATAGCTTCAAAATCAATTTCAGTGATCGTGTTGATTCGTGAAAGTAAATCTGCTACTTCATTGTCTTTGCCAGAGACATGTTGTATGTCAGTAGTGAACTGACTGATGAAATCCAGATGTCTTCCTCTTCGGGGTGGCGTTTTTTCCAATTTTTGTGAGAAAGCGTAGATCAGTGGTTTGTGATCTGTGAACACAGTAAATTGTCTGCCTTCCAGTAAAAATTGAAAGTGTTGTATTGCCAGATAAATCGCTAACAGCTCGCGGTCATAGGTTCCATACCTTGTTTGCGCTGGATTCAGCTTCTTTGAGAAGAATCCTAATGGTTCAAGTTTGCCATTGGTAAGTTGATGTGCAACAGCACCAACAGCGTTGTCTGAGGCGTCTGTGGTTAGCGAGAGTGTTGCATTCGGAGACAAAAAGGTTAGCAATGTAGCGTTGGCTAGTTGATCCTTGCATGCTTGAAATGCACGCAGCGTGTCATCCGTCCATACGACTGGAGTCTTATCATTTTTCTTGTTGCCCTTGATGAGCGATTGCAGTTTGATTTGACTTTGTGCAGCGTTTGCGATGAAAGGACGGTAGTAGTTGATCATGCCCAGAAATTTCTTTAGTTGACTTGCTATCTCGGGTCGCGGAAAATTTCGGATGGCAGAAACTCGTGCTTCTAATGGCAAAAGTCCATTTGCATCTATTTTGTGACCAAGGAATTGTACATCCAGTTTGGCGAGTTGGCATTTGCTGGCGTTGATTGTCAAATTGTTATCTTGCAGTCGCTTGAAAACTGTTCGTAAATGTAGCTTGTGCTCCTCCACGTTTGTCGAGGCGACGAGTATATCATCGATATAAACAAATACGAAGTCCAAGTCACGGAAAACATTATGCATGAATCTTTGAAAAGTTTGCGAAGCGTTGCGCAAACCGAAGGTCATGTAGCAGAACTCGAACAATCCGAACGGAGTAGTTATTGCCGTCTTGGGAATGTCATTTGGCTCGATTGAAATGTGGTGGTATGCTCGTTGCAAGTCGATGACTGAAAATATGCTTTTGTTGTACAAAATATTTGTGACGTCATGTATAAAAGGTAAGGGGTAGCGATCGGGCACGGTTTTCGCATTGAGTGCTCTGAAATCACCACAAGGTCTCCATTCCCCGTTTGCCTTGCGAACCATATGTAGCGGACTGGCCCAATTGCTGCTGGAGGGACGACATATTCCGCGCTCTACCATATAAGCGAATTCTTTCTTAGCGGCTGTGAGCTTGTCTCCAGTAAGTCTGCGTGGGCGGGCAAATACTGCCGGGCCGGTGGTCTCGATAACGTGCGTTACGTTAGAAGGAGATGGTTGTGTGTTGTGGTTGTGCATGGCAAGGTGCTTGAACTCCTCGAGTAGATTGGCAACATCATTATTTAGGATATGCGAAACTATTGTAGCTTCACCTGTCCTTGATGCGGCTCCAAGCACATGTAAAGATGTTTTCGCGTCGATCAACGTACGTCGTTTAGCGTCCACCAATAGATCGTAGTGGCTTAAAAAATCTGATCCGATGATCGGTGTAGAGACGTCGGCAAGGATAAATGTCCAGACAAAGTCACGACGAAGTCCAAGTGAAAGCTTGAGGCGCCTTTCACCAAACGTTTTGATGGGCGTGCCGTTTGCTGCGAATAGACTAAAAGTGTTTGTTTTACTGAATTTATCTTTTGTTAGGGCTGGGAGAACTGATACGTCGGCACCTGTGTCAATGAGAAATTTGTGTTGGGTGCCCTTATCGAAAATTGTTATGCGTGCCACATGTTTTTCATCTTCTGGTTCGGCGGGCAGCGAAGCAGAAGAGCGTTTTAGTTTTTTGATCCTTTGTTGAATGAGCAGGGCGGCTTGCACTTTTGAGCTCGGCTGCCAAACTTTGCATGGTACCAGCATTCACGCGGAGAAGAGTTGCGACTATTATTTCCTGGCGAACGGTTTTGCGAACGGGAACGAGTGCGGATGGATTTCTCCAGGTTTTCCAGTCTGGCAACTAATTCGTGGATGGAATTAGCTGGCGGTGGAGCGTCAGCGGCCATGTCGATACGACCAAATGATCCAACTTCGAGAACTTTGTCAGCGAGTTTTGCTAAACCTTGTAAGTCATCGTTTGACGCTTGAAGTATGGCGCGTGCGTGTGGCGGCAGGCGTTGCATCCACAGGGATTTTAAAAAATCATCACTGATGCGGTCACTGGCTAGACCACGAAGTTCATTGAGTAGTTGGGTTGGACGGCGGTCCCCCAAGTCGATGTCGGAAAGAAGCTTTTGGATTTTTCTTTGCTCGCTTTCGCAGAATCGCTCAATTATACAGCGTTTAAGGTTTTCGTACTTGTCGCTTGTAGGTGGATTGAGCACGGCGTCGGTGATTTGAGCAATAACGTTCGATTCCATTGAAGCCACAACTGTGTGGAACTTTGTTTGGTCGGAAGAAATTCCAGCGATGCAAAATTGGGATTCGATTTGGGCAAACCAGATTTCGGGACGCTCGGCCCAAAATGGTGGTACTTTCACTGCCACGCGGTTAACTACGGTGCCTGGAACCAAGGTGGGTTCCTGAGTTGGAGTCGATTGGCCTGCAGGCGCATTTTCAATCACTGTGTTGTCCAGATTTTCAGTCTCGTCCGGCATGTTGAAAAAATTTCGTGCAGTTGTGAAATTCTTTGAATGCGTGTATGTGTAGAGTGCGTGTGTGTGAGAGTCTGCAGCCGGAAAGTTTATTGCATCAGACAACTTTGTTTGGGTTTAAATCTGCCGTGTTGATTTGTAAGGGTCACCAGTTATCCCGAGGAGAGGGGAGCGATACAGGTTTACTCTATTGGGGATAATTATTTTATTTTAGACAATATATCAGAAGGTTAATTTAAACTTAAAGTAGTGCTGATGTGTTGCTCGTGCAAGAGACGCCGACTCAATGCTTCTTCTTCTCTCTGTCGTCTCTTTTGCCATTCGATGGGAGATAGTGTGCCCGTTCACACCACACAGCTTCGCTGTTGAAGGGCCGTGTACACCACAGAAGAAATGAAGCCAGTGGAAATAGGCTATTAAACATTTTTTACTGAACAAAATAGAGGTGGCTTTAATTAAATTTCGATGAGTGTATATTCCATAGGAATCAAAAACATCGCTTAAATTTATGTTTTTCAGAAAAACACAGAAAAATTTTGTTCCGGCTTGACTGGGATTTGAGCCCGTTACCTTATGCTTTCAACGTATGGAATGACGCGCTAGCCAATTCGACCGTTGAATAGCGAGAAAAACTTTTTTGTTTTCAATACTTACCCTATACAAACAATTAACATAATTCTTGTTATTTTTAAAAAAGAAAACAATAGCAAAAATTATAGATCGATCGCCGTGGGCCATACAGTAAAATGGCCTAAGCAAATTATAAAAATTGTGATGCAAAGAAATGAAGCCGGAGTAGCATTGCAGATCACCTTGGCTTCTCCAACAAAGACGTGTAATTTTTTTATACTCTGTACATTGAGTATATTAAGTTTGTGCAAAAGTATGTAACAGGGAGAAGAAATAATTTCCGACCCTATAAACTTAATATAGTATACACAGAAAAAATTTTTCGGTAAATTTAACCGATTCTTTGTTAAACAAGTGAGAAAGTCGGTCAAGCCCGACTATAACATACTCTGTACCCGGTGCAGAAGCTGAATGCACCGCAGCCGCTGTGCTCATTTTTTTCTCTCTCTCTCTTTGATGAATGCAATGCGGTGTTGGTTGCGGGTGCGGTTGCGGGGGAGGGGAGCTTTTTTACACTTTTTATACACTTGAAAAGTGTATTATAATTTTGCCCAGAAGTGTGCAACGCATTGAAGGAATCATCTCCGACCACATAAAGTATATATATTCTTGATCAGCATGACAAGCTGAGTCGATTAAGCTTTGTCCGTCCGTCTGTCCGTCTGTCCGTCCGTCCGTCTGTCCGTCTGTCTGTTTCTACGCGAACTAGTCCCTCAGTTTTGGAGCTATCGAGCTGAAACTTTGCACAGAGTTTTCTTTTTACTGCACGCTGCTAATATGTCGGAACCGACCGGATCGGATGACTACTTCTTGTAGCTGCCATACAAATGTTCGTTCGGAAAATGGATTTTAGTAAGAACGAGAAGGCCAAGCTAACTTCGTCTTTGCCGAAGTTTTTATACCCTTGCAAATGTTTTAATACATCAGAGTTTAAGAACGCCAGCGTTAAAACAAGCAATTTTTCTAAATAAAACGCACTTTTCGACCGATAGTTCCTATGGCAGCTAAAGATAATCATCTGATTTCGACCAAAACTTACAAATCTATGTGAAAGCGTATAATATTAATAATGAGACACGTTTTCGTTAAAAACAAAAAAGGTTTTTCTCACAGAGACCCACTTTTCGACAGATCGTTCCTATGGCAGCTATAAGATATAGTCATCCGATTTCGACCAAAACTTCCAAATCTATGTAAAAGCGTATAATATTAATAATCGCTGATGTGAGACACGTTAACATAAAAAACAAAAAAAGTTTTTCTTATTAAAACCCACTTTTCGACCGATAGTTCCTATGGCAGCTATAAGATATAGTCATCCGATTTCGACCAAAACTTCCAAATCTATGTAAAAGCGTATAATATTAATAATCGCTGATGTGAGACACGTTAACATAAAAAACAAAAAAGTTTTTCTTATTAAAACCCACTTTTCGACCGATAGTTCCTATGGCAGCTATAAGATATAGTCATCCGATTTCGACCAAAACTTCCAAATCTATTTAAAAGCGTATAATAATCATAATCTCTGATGTGAGACACGTTAACATAAAAAACAAAAAAGTTTTTCCTATTAAAACCCACTTTTCGATTGATAGTTCCTATGGCAGCTATAAGATATAGTCATCCGATTTCGACCAAAATCTCCAAATCTATGTAAAAGTGTATAATATTTATAATCTTTGATGTGAGACACGTTAACATAAAAAACATAAAAGTTTTTCTTATTAAAACCCACTTTTCGACCGATAGTTCCTATGGCAGCTATAAGATATAGTCATCCGATTTCAACCAAAACTTCCAAATCTATGTAAAAGCGTATAATATTAATAATCGCTGATGTGAGACACGTTAACATTAAAAACAAAAAAGTTTTTCTCACAAAGACCCACTTTTCGACCGATCGTTCCTATGGCAGCTATAAGATATAGTCATCCGATCCGGTCGGTTCCGACATATTAGCAGTGTGCAGTAAAAAGAAGATTCTGTGCAAAATTTCAGATCGATAGCTTTAAAACTGAAAGACTAGTTCGCGTAGAAACAGACAGACAGACGGACAGACAGACGGACAGACGGACAGACGGACAGACAGACGGACGGACAAAGCTCAATCGACTCAGCTCGTCACCCTGATCAAGAATATATATAGTTTATAGGGTCGGAAATGAATATTTCTATGCGTTGCAAACTTCTGGGCAAAATTATAATACCCTTTGCAAGGGTATAAAAACTGGTTTGTTCTCAATATTACTGCTCTTAAACACGGTCATGGGTAATATGTAATGTTTTTAAGCTGATCTGCGAAGTTTGGTCGAAGTCGCTAACCGTTGAGACAAGCTATTTCAAGTTTATCAAAACTTCGGTACAGACGAAGTTACTTTTTTCTCATAATAACATTCTTGCCTTTTTTTCCTCACAAGAGAAAAACGGCTAATCCAATAATTATCATTTCTTCGGCAAATTGATACATATTGCTAATGACTAACTATCTCAAATGCTCTATCTGCAAAACTTTGGGAGATATGACGTTTTTTCCAAATTGCGGGGGCGGGAGGGGGCGTGGCAAAAATTGAAAATAAACTTGATCTGTCTGAAAGTATAAGAAGCATTTGTCTCATACATGTCAAACCTCTATCTCTTACCATCTCTGAGATCTGTTTGTTCATACGGATGGACGGACAGACAGACGGACGGACAGACGGACATGGCTATATCGACTCGGCTGTTGATGCTGATCAAGAATATATATACTTTATAGGGTCGGAAATGATTCCTTCTCCCTGTTACATACTTATGCACAAACTTAATATACTCTATGTACCTTCGGTATAGAGTATAAAAAGCTCCAACCCGTAGTGGCTTAAACTACCCGTCAGGTACAGTAAAAGTGGCATAGCACATAACGAAATGCTTACGGTAGCAATGTAAGTTTCAAACAGAAATCACGCTCGAAAATGCTCCAACCAACAAAAATAGTTAATTTACCATTGTTTAAGCCGGGTATCCAGCACCGCGGAAACTAAAAATTCCTGTCAAACTTCATATAAAAAAAACTGCGGCAGGAATTTTTAGTTTACCTTTTCGTTGCTTGTGTATCCAGCAACATGAACGTAATCCACAGTTTCTTATCGATAGTTGTCATATCGATAGCGTGTGTGGATGGAGAGAACAGCTGATACACAGCGCAGGAATATATTGCCAACAATTATTTTGGATGTGATGAGCAAACTCTTTGGGGGAAATGCTTTTATATTTTTTTGTTATGAGCTGTCATCTGGCTGGGGAACCATCATCGTGCAAAAATTGGTAGGGGATGGTGCCAAGGGCACACTTATGCCAAATTGATGAGGCCGTCAGGGGGATGCTGTCTATAGACAAAAAGGTCGGAGAGATGTCGTTGTTTAAGACGCCTTCTTAATCTGCGTGTCGCCAGATCATAGGCAAATCTGTTGGAGTGGTGCACCAATTGGTCATGATTACTGCTGGTGTGCATATTGATTTGGTCGCATAATGGCAAAGCGTCCACCCACATCGCGGTATATATGTATGTAGTTGTATGCACCACATAGAAGACTCTAGTTTCTTGAGGGCAGTGGATCATGCCGCATAACGGGATCGCCCAGATAAACCGCTACTAGGACTAAGAAGCCAATGGAGCTCCAATGCCGTAGCTACTGCCCGAGTCACATGGACTTTCCCGGTCAACCGGCGGTCCAGAGACATGCCAAGGTACCGCGGTATTTATATATTGGACTCTTGATCCTAGGAGTCGCACTTAAGTAAATTTCGTATGGTTTTGGCTATGTTCCAGCGGTTCGCCCATCGACCAAAACAAAGGCACTGATCCGGCCACAAAATCCCTAATATAAATGCAAATGAATTTAGGCATCCTACGATTAGAGACTTCATTCGATTGGCATACAACCAAGAGGTCATACTATTTTGGAGAAGCTTGCAAGTAATGCAGTTAACAACATGCTGCAGTAATGTTTTGTGCCATCCGGGACACACTGAAAAGTGTCATGCCATCGGTTTATCATCCCCAAGTGTAAAGTGTGTAGCCCATACTACGAGCAGCATGCTTCCTGCAGAAAATATTATTTGTATATTTTTAAATTTATTTAAATTCAAATAGTTAACAGTGCTTAACAGCTGATTGATCAGAGTGACCTTCCACCTGTTAGGTGCATGGTCACACTGATTTAGTTGTGTTCCACACACACAAGAAATAAATAGCAAATTCCTGACAGGAATTTTCCGCAGTGCTGGATACAGGCCTTTAAAGTAAACTCACAGGTGTACCACAGCAGCAGTATCGCCTATAAAAGAAATCGATAATTATAAACCGTATTTTTGACAAAAATGTCGATATTTCGCATCTCGACTGTTCAAAAGTATCGATATTTCCTGAATAAACAATTGATTCAAAGTCGACCTTTTTTTAAGTCTCTTTTGAAAAAAAAAAGAATTTTCTTCTGTCGCTTGTTTGTATTGTTGTACCAAACCCCCCTTATAATGCACATTATAAATCAACACCCTTATACTCCCAGGAGTGTGGATCGATCTCATACCGCTTCAAACGCTCATAGTATTGTCCAAAGAAAAATGCCTCCACCTGGTAAATCTTAAAGACACGAAAGAATCCTTCGTGAACATACTTATTGTTCCACATCCATTTACAATGATTTGGCATTAGATAAATGGCCTTCCTGGCACATTCCATATCCACATCACAGGGCATGTGCTTCACATGGAAATCGAAGGGCAAATCGGGTGCTGTTTCCCGTTTGCGCTGAATATGGCGGACTGCATGCTGGGGCACAGGCTTAAACTTGGTGTTGCTGGTGACAGTAACTGTGGTGGAGTTAATTTTCCCATTGATTTCGGTGGCGTTTTGATTGTTATTCTGGCTAATTCCTGATTTCTCGGAGACACTGGAATCACTAAAAACACTTTTGGTTTCACGACCAGGTACCTGCGGTAGGCGAAAGATTGGAATAAATTTTAATAGCTATAATTCCCAAACTGAAGTCACTTACCCCTATTAACAGAAGTACTAGCAAGGCTAAATACATTATTATTCGATTTTAGGGGGGAAAATACACACAAAATTGATATCGAAGTGTCAGCTACAGCGGGATCTAGAGTAAATTGAATTAAACTTACAAAACTACGGACAGTTTTCGCTTAGGCTGTTTTTGTGAATGTAGTTTCATATATGTACAATGTACATTGTACATATCTGGGGCTTCGGACTTTAGTTTAATTTTAAACCAGCAGCTATCCGCCTTTAGAATTTTAAGCTTAGTAGTCAGACAAACTAAATCGCTTTCGCTGGGTGACAACTCCATATAAAACAAGTAAGACCGTTGCAGTCGAGTAGCCCGACTTCAATATACCCTGTACAATTGACAACGAGAGCGTAAGTTAAAGTCGGCTCTAACCGACTTCGATAAACCCGTTACTCATGAAAAAACATGTTTAACAGTGCTCCTGCGTTCCTTAGGGCGACCATCCGAAAAGTATGCAACATTTTTTTAGGGTGGGTGGGGTGGTAGCGGGGGGCTTGGTTAGCTTTTTTGCTCATTACTTCTGAGCCGTTCATCCGATTTTTATCATTTCTTAGGCAAATCGATTCATTTTGCTAAATACTAACTATCTCTACAAATCGTCCATCTTCAAAACTGTGGGAGATATAACGTTTTTTCCAAATTCCGGGGGCGGGAGGGGGCGTGGCCAAAATTTGAAACAAACTTGATCTGCGTGCAGATAAAAGAAGCATTTGTCCCGTACATGTCAAACCTCTATCTTTTACCATCTCTGAGATCGACGCGTTCATACAGACAGACGGACAGACGGACGGACGGACAGACGGACATGCCTAAATCGACTCGGCTGTTGATGCTGATCAAGAATATATATACTTTATAGGGTCGGAAATGTTTCCTTCTCCCTGTTACATACATTTGCACAACTTCATGATCCCCTTTTACCCATTTTTAATGGGTACAGGGTATAAAAAGGTGTCGGAAAGCAGTAATTGTCTATTATATGCAGGGATGCAAACCGGTTCTGAACCGAACCGGTTTTAAACCAAACCGAACCGCTTTTTGTGCTCGTGAACCGAACCGGTGTGTTTTCAAAAATGCTGAACCGAACCAAAAACCGAAAAATAAAATGCTTCGGTTCGGTTCACTTTGGCTACTGGTGATAGTGAGCAAAATCTGCATTATTAAATTTTACGAAAATACTTAGAAAATCAGAGTTGTTGTACAAAACTAAAAACATCGATTGTTAACTCAGCGTTATTTATCTTTAATAGATGATTAAAATTATTCCGGCTAGTAGATTATTAAAAAAGAACGAACTTAACAAATTTTGAATTTGATTTGTGATAGTCAGCCAAATATGTCAACAAATTAGATAATGTAAATATACATGCATTACTTTATCAGTAAAATACGATGTTAGCGTTCTAAAGATGATTAAAATTATTGTTTTTAAAAATTGGTTATCGGTCAAAAGAAAATTGTAATTATTTGACGATTTTGATCCGCTTGGCTTTCACTAGTCGATTTCAAACCGTGAAACTTTCTCAACAACTCAGAACAACGTCACTTGATATGTAAAGTAGTAGGATTTCAAATCGAAATGAAAGCGTTTAAACGGAAATTGCCTTCAAAGTTTTGAACATACCCGATTAACTGAAAACCAACGTCTTTGTTAATGAATAGCTTAGTTAATTAAACGAATAAAAAGTGAACCGAACCGAACCATAACCGCGGTTCAGTAACCCTGAAAAACCATGCAATGAACCGAACCGGCGGTTCAAAAACTGTGCCAACCACTGAACCGAACCAGTCCTTATTTCCGAGTGATTTGCATTCCTGTTAATTTGGCAATAAAGCTTTTAGAAGATGAAACCAAGGTTCGTCAAAAAACCTTTGCACAAAAGTAATTAATATACAACAAAATTCCTCAGGTAACGATAAGAAAAGCATGCAACATAGGATATTCATTCAAAAGAAGGAAATTCCTTAAAAGTAAAATACAACAAACAAACGATAAAAGAACGAATCGATTCCTTAAAAGTTAGCGTTACCAAATATGTCAGAGATTACTTGATCAGGTCAAAAGAAAATTGTAATTATTTGACGATTTTCATCCGCTTGGCTTTCAGTAGTCGATTTCAAACCGTGAAAGTTTCTAAACAATTCACAACAACGTCACTTGATATGTTAAGTTGTTGGATTTCAAAACGAAATGAGAACGGTTATACGGAAATGTCCTTCGAAATTTTGAACATACCCGATTAACTGAAAACCTAAGTCTTTGGGCGTATTCAGCAGATAATTCCGATTAGCGATTATCGATTTGCGATTGCTGATGAGTCTCTGCTGAATGGAATTGATTGCATACTTTAAGATATTCTATGGCTTTAGTACTTTTCATCAATGCAAAGCACTCACACAAAATCTCCAATATTTATGGATTGGTTAAATAGAAAATTTCATATGAATGTCTGTACAAAGGTATGCTGACCCAGCAAGCGTTAACCAATCATACGATTTGTTCGATTTCTATTCAACAAACATGATTGTCAAATTTCCCAATCCAAATCGGTAATCACTGTATTCAGCAGGTAAAATCGGCAATCATAAATCAAGAATCGTAAATCGGAATTATCTGCTGAATACGCCCAAAGTTAATGAATAATCTGAATACTTGTATCAAAAATATTTTTCTTTAGTTAATTAAATGTATAAAAAGTGAACCAAACCTGAGATATCACGTTTTTAAAAAACCCTTTTTTCAATTTTTCCGTTTTTGACGTTTTTTGAAATTGTTTGTAAAATTAACAAAAAAATTTTGTACAAAACCGCAAATTACGTTTTGGTGGGCATATCGCGATCTAGTTCCGGATTTTTTTATTAAAATGAAAAATAAAAATTTTTTTACTTTTCGGTTTATAAAAGAATGACCCATGTGCTATTCTCAAATGTCAAGTTAATAATAAAAAATATTAAATCTTTAAACAAAATTGTTGTGTTCAATTGTTCTGCAAGTACATTTGTTCAAAGATGGTGATTAATATGGCTTGTGCGGGTTGTGAAATTACAATTTCGAAGTTTTTGTCGATCTCGGAATCCGAAGTCATTGACTTCCTTATTAGTCATAATGTTATATTAAAGAAAATGAACTGTCCAAAATGTGGTGAACTGTGCAAATTTCGTCCAAAGGTTCGAGGCCCGTATTTCGTTGCCATTCCGTAGTGCAAATGGACAACGAGAAGAAGAAAAAACAAAAAATCCAGTGCAATTTTGCAGAAAGTGTTCGCAAAAACACTTTTTTCGCCGATTCAAAATTTTCTATATCAGAAATTTGCAAATTTGTTATGGGGGATTTGGTCAAAATGACGAAATGGGTGGTCTTGTCAATCTATTGTTGACTGGAAAAGTTTCTTGAGGGAAGTATACATTGACTGGAGTGTAAGACTAAAAATTTAGGAGAGTGAATTTTCTCATTGATGGTAACAACATATTTAATTTTGGTGCTTATCGGAGTGGGGGCAGTTTTTGTATGCTTATTCTACTATGCCCTTTCAAAATTCATTAAAAAAGAAACCATGGATGACTGCCAATTAATTTCTGTACGTAAATTCATTATAATTCGCGGTCCATCGAGGAAAAATTATTCCCGAATTTTTATAGAGGAAGGAAATATAAAAGACAATTACCCGGAAGGTAAACCGACTAAACAAAGCCACATAAGACATGATAGTCCAGTAGTCCTGCTTTTTGTAAGGTTTTAAATTTGAATAGCTTGTCAAAATCGTAGGATTTCATAGGGAAATGAAGGCCTACTAGATATCATGGGTCATGTGTCGAACAGTGTGAAGGCAGCCTTAGAGATTTCAGAAACTTGAATAATTTGATGTTTTTCAGAACCAAACTTGGTAGGTGGTGCATAGCCTTGCTGTCACTTAAGCAATTTAGTTGCTAGATCTAGCAACTTTTCAAAAAATTTGAAACTTTTTATTTAAAAATGCTACTAGCCACAAATCTAGCAATTAGTTGAGCTGCCAAAAGTTTATAAGCTAAATTTTCGTGATGCCTGGCTGCAAGATGAGGAGTTCTAAAAATGATAGGGATTCCACCAATCGAACGAGAGCATATTGTGCGTATTGCAATCCGCAATTGGCGCAAAGCTTTCGTTCGAAAGTCAACTAAAACGGAGGAGCAGGAAGTGGCACTATGCCTACACATTGTCAAACGCACTGCGATTGCGATCAAAGAAAATCTAACATGGAAGCACACTTTGTGGAGTCGTCTTCATTTCATTCAGATATTAGTCAGCTGTTTGCTGATACTTTGGCTCTCTGAGTAATTTTTGTGACTATGTCCGTCTCCATCTAACCAACTTGTTTTCCTATGTCAACGAAAACTTTGACTAATATTTTGAGTTGTCATAATGAATGTTCTATTTGTCAGGATGGAGTTAACAACACTCAAAAGAGAGAGGATTTTAAAGTGCGCTTCTATGTTAGATTTTCTTTGTTGCGACAAGTGATCATTTGTCAAAGTTGTGTGTGGAGTTGTTTTTAGCTTGCTGAGGTGCAGCAAATATTAAATTAGGCAGAAAGAAGTGCAGGTACATTATTAAAAATGTACTTGCAATGCATTTCATGGACGACTTACGCACCGCCATCAGACTCGCTGTTTTTAGTCTTTTGTTGGACGAGTCCATTAACATTAGTGGGACAAAAATTCTTGGTAAGATTTTTGTAGATAAAAATATAAAATTCTTTAAATACATACATATGATATAATCTTTTACGATACAGAAATCATGTTCCGTTTTATTAAAAGTATATAAATTTTTTTTCTAAAAATACATACATATCGCTCATTTACTTCAAGACTGGCACAACTCAAAAAATACGATTTTTGACTTAATGATGCAGAAAAATACGCTGTATTGTGTACTATTTTCAAATTTCATATTGATATCTCTTATACTTTTCACCTGAGATCAAAATATGTCGAGATATAATTTTACAGGTTCATTTTCATGTTATTGCAAGAGCATCATATCTCAGTTGTCCTGCAGTCGATATTGCGCAAACATACTTCGGCTTTTAGTTAAAACATCATACTTTGAAGTTTTATTAATAAGCATTTTAAAATCATTATCGGGGGTTGCCACAGAAACCTCTTCCAACCAAATTCCAACCGAATTCCAATTCTTAGGTGCCACAGAAATTTCTTTTGGTTGGTTTCAAACCTCTAATGTTTTGTTAGGAGATTTTGCAAAGCTCTTTTCTCACTAGCGCCTTTTGTCGAAGTGGCGCCCCCTACACAAGAGCTAGCGGATTAAGGGATGGAAACTAATGACTCATGTTCGGCGCCAACAAATTATTAAATTTTGCATTACATTGGTGGAGAATGCGACTTAAAATTGAATTATTATTTAAAAATGCATCATAAAACATATAACACAATCAAAAAATTTCAGTTAATCATTAACTCAACCCACATCTAAAATAAGGGAAATTTTTTTGGCGAGAGATTCAGCCCTGTTTTTAGAGATGGAACATCAATTGGAACATGTGGTGTTCCAACTAGATTTTCAAATTAGAAAATGAAATCTCTAGAAGTTCTGTGGCACCAACGAATTTTTCGAGAGATTTACAAACCAACCGTCGGCAAAATCTCTAGAGATTTCTGTGGCACCCCGGAATATTTCACTAGATTAACTCGAAACTAAAAGAATCATTTTATTCTGAATAAACCCATTGAGAAATTTAAACGCGTTTTCTCAAAGTGGATTATTTTGAGTTATGTCAGTATTAAGGGAAGTGAGCGATTTGTGCATTTCCAAAAAAAGGTCCACTTTTTGTCACGTTTGAATGCAATTATCGTAAAAACGACCAATTGCCCAAAATCAGCCTCAGCACCATTAAGGGGTACGCCCCCTTAATAGTTATAACACTGTGCGACAAATTTCAACTTTCTTTCAAAACTACCAAGCACCACTATGCGCAATCAATAGTGCTACCCGAACTGAGTAAATCCCTATCAGCGTTTGGCTAGATTGGAAGCACTTATTTTTTTATGGACCCTCAAAGTTTTTGAAATTGGGTGTGACAATCAAAACGAGAAAGGCAAAGCTAACTTCGTCTGTACCGAAGTTTTGATACACTTGAAATAGCTTGTCTCAACGGTTAGCGACTTCGACCAAACTTCGCAGATCAGCTTAAAAACATTACATACTTCCAATAAATATAAAATTAATTTTTTTTATATTTATTTTTCAAAACTTTTTTTTTTCTATAAAAAAATTTTTTTTTAAAAAATTTAAAAACAAAAATAAAATACTCTCCAAAAAAAAAAATTAATTAAAAACAGCCATGATATTTGTTTTTAAAGGTAAGGTCTTACACGCAAATCATTTTTCCCTTTCTCTTGTGCGAAAAACTTATAAGCACACACGCCAAGAGATTGAGAGAAGCTTGGCTTGGCCCTTTGGGGCTGTATAACCAATTTTACACTACATTTACTACACAAATTTGCATACACCGCTTTGACCATAACAGTCTGACTTTATTTATGTATGTACAGTGTAACTTTATCAATTGGTTAGGAATCTTGGCCCGGCCATTAAAGTGTTATTTCTTCATCTGTATAATGTCTTTCTCGCCTGATAAGGTTCGGTAGCAATCAAGTTGGACAGAAAAATAAATAATAAAAAAAAAATCATATCTTTCGTTTGGCTCTCGCCACGCGATATCGACATTTTTAGTGGCACGCCACATTTACACAGCCGCAAAATGTTTTATTATCTTAGAATACAGGATGTTGCGTGTTGGCATTGGATAAGAAAATGTCTATTTAAAACGAATAAAGTGTGCCTAAATTTAATATTCATGGCTTAACAATAAAAGATAAATTTTTTTGTGTGAGATGGTAGCGCGCTCAAATTTAGAAGAACAAATAGAATCTTTAAGATTCTGAATTTATTCAAAATTTGGCAACGATTTTATTAATAGTCCGATTCAGAGATTAAAAGCGGAACAAATAACGGTTATTACGGTTGTCGGATATGGGTTGCGATGAGGGTAACAGTTATTAATCTTATTTCGTTTTTGTTCTATTAGGCCTAAGTTACGTTATTAGGTTAAAACTTTAAAAATTGTGGCTATGACAGTTTTTTGCTGTTAAAGGGAGAAGGCGGATTTTTTTTTTTTTTTTTTTTTTTTTTTTTTTTTGTTTTTTTTTTTTAATTTTTTTAAATTATATTTGGGGGAAAAAAAAAAAAAAAAAAAAAAAAAAAAAAAAAAAAAAAAATAAAATACATAAAAAAAAAAAATAAAAAAAAAAAAAAAAAAAAAAAAAAAAAAAAAAAAAAAAAACCCCCCCCCCCACTCTTTTTTTTTTATATAAATTTTTGTTTGTTAAAAAAAAAACGGGGGAAAAAAAAAAAAAAAAAAAAACAAAAAAAAAAAAAAATTTTATTTTTTAAATTTTATTTTTTTTTGTTTTTTTCAATTCATAAAAAAACCACCCCCCCAATTCTTTTTTTTTTCCGTTTTTTCTTCTTTTCTAAAATCCCTGTATACTCGCATTCGCGGCATACGAGAGCGACTGGGCGCTAACTTTGTGGCCAAACTGGATAAACTTCACGAAAATGCATTACGCACGGGCTTGGTGTCCTCCTCCGAGTTGAAGGACGCCTATCGCAAGGCCCATCTCGATAGACATACGAACCGCTTAAATTTTCTCTGGCTATTGGGCATAATCTTTTTCATTTTGGTGGCCACTCCCTTCTTCTATGAGACCATATCCTTCCTACTGGGCGTACGATGTTTCCTGCCTAACAATTATCTGGTCTGGGAGGCCACACGACCCATTAGCGATTGTGACTTCTGTCGCGGCGTTCGAGGTCCTTTGATTTTGAGCAACTTGACGAGGGAGGAATTCGCGCCTCATGCCTACTCTTCGATGCCGATTATCGTAAAGCAGGCGGCCGCAAATTGGCCGGCTCAGTGGCGTCTTAATTATTCATACATCAGGGAACTGTATGGAAGTATTCCTGGAAGCCTTACAGCGGATTGTCAATTTCTTCATTTCAATTCTGATTTGAAATCATTAGCCGACGTTTTCCTAATGCCCTTTTCCAGGGCCAATCTCAGTGAGGGTGCACCGTGGTTTGTGGGCTGGAGTGTGTGCCAGCCAGCTGTCTTGGCGGAGCTACGAAAACTATATCCACGACCGCATTTCCTGCCGGTGGATGCGGAAATGCCACACACAGATTTCATACTGATGGGCTTCGAGCAAGGAGCAGCGATGCACTTGGACTATATACCTCGTCTCATGTGGCAAGCTCAGCTATTGGGCAATAAGAGCTGGTTTCTGGCGCCGGCTCCCGAGTGCGATCATCAGTGTCAATCATTTTCGTTTTATGTGGAGCCTGGGGATGCGGTACTGGTTGACACGCGAATTTGGTATCATGCCAATACCATACCGAAGGGTCAATTCTCACTTACTGTGCAATCGGAGTATGGTTAATATAGTAATTGAAAACAAATGTAAAAGTACACTCGGTACTTGTATATTCATTTGGTATAATTCTCACTGATGCGTATATACTAAGCTAGAATTGGTTTTGGAAGACAATATGTCACTGCATCCAAAATCACCCAACGAGTGGGGCATCTTAATTTTTAACTACCTTTTTAACTGATCTCTTGTATGTCAGACTTTGATTGTTTACTCGGAAATTAAAACTCGTTACTAATATCCATTATCTGAATGATCTTTCCTCTGGAAGCTATAAGATAGTCATTCAATTTTAACCAAATTTGCAAAAGCCATTTGAAAGCATAAACATTGAAAACAAAAGCTCGCTAAATTTTAATTATTAAACGCTCACACTGTAATTTTAATTTAATTTTTGAGTATGTATATAATTATGCAAAAAAAAGTCCTATATTATAGGATTACATTGTTGGGCGATATTTGAAAAATTTATATGTGCCTAGAACAATAGCTTTAGTTTTAAGCATTTCATAATTAATAAAAAAAAAATAAATAAGTTAAATTCTAATATACAAATTATTTGCCTGTGGATTGATTCAAAGATTTATAGATATTATAGATGACGCAATTAATGGGATTGTAGTGTGCGATGAGATGCCGTTCCATTCGTGTTTAGTGCGCATGGTCGGGGGTTCGAGTCCCAGTTGAGCCCAAAAATTTTTATATTTCTTTGTTTTCAGAAGTCTTAAATAAGCAAAAATTGGTGCGGTCTATGAAGTTGTTAAAGTCGTCCTATGGCATTTGGCCTGGCGGAGGAAAGGAAGATGAGTTGTCTGTTCCTGGGATCAAATTAATATTACATATCGAGCTCAAATTTAAAGTCAAACATGCTAAAAACGATTCAGATTTGGGATTAAATAGTGCACGAATTTTTTGATCTTAATTAAAGGATTACCCCGGTGTATATGTAATCCTTCTTGGTATTAAAAAGGCGGTTCAACTTAATCTTTTTTCTGATCGGTTCAAACATATCCGAGACTACGTTGTTTTCATTACCGCTTGGGATTGATTTGATCCCATATGGTTTGTTTTTTATTTTTTTTGTTAAGTGTCAAACCAATTTATATGGCGAACAACGATTGACGAGTCAGCTAGTACCCAGCGGCGCAAATTGCCATTACAAAATGGGTTACCCCTGCGTTACTTTGCCATCAGTATGAAGGAAATACTCCCATACAATCTACATTACTTTGCCATAGGCATGGCCGCTTTGTAAACGGGCTGCCGACAACCTGCATTACTAGGTAATAAGGATGTATGCCAGAGCCGATCTTCCCATTACGAATGCGTACATTATTTTTAAAATTGTAATGCAGATTGTTCGGAGTCTGTTTGTTTGCGATTACTATCTCTCTAACGAAACTCAGCGATTGTAGTGCCTTACATTTTCGACAGTCGTAATGCATATTTTCTACGGAATACGTTGAGCTCTACGCCGCTGGGTATTATAATAGTAACTAAAACCATAAAACTTTTTTTGTAATTTCATATGGGAGCGAAAGGGCTTTAAAGATTAGAAGAAAAATAACTTATACGACACTTTAAGAATTGTACAACGAAATCATTGGTACATTTCAATCGTTATCATCTTTGAAAATTTAAAGAGGCAAGTTGGTTTTCTCAAAATATGACAGACGCAGTTAATATTTCTTTTTGGGCTTATTTTGCTCCTTGATAACACGCTTCCGTAAAGGCTTAAACCCCGTACGGAGTACGACAAAAAAATTCGTTTCCATACAGTATTTCACATAAATAGAAACACTTTCTAACAGCAAATGATCATCAAAGCAAAGCCAAGGTATTTCTAATTATATGAAATACTGTATCGAAACAAATTTTTCGTCGTATTCCGTACCAAGGTGAATTTACTATAGGGTGACGTATTCACCACAGCTGCTCTCTTTCGAGGGGCCTTCTTTTATATTATTTATCAATTTTTGACAGAATGAAATCAAACGTCGTCGAGAGATTTTGAATATGAGGGCAAATGTTAAGGTGGAGCCAATGCCGTTGCTGGATATAGACACTTCCTCAATTACCAGCTCAGCAAGTGTTGCTTCTAACTCAGCCATAGCAGAGCAGGCAGGAGAAGAAGCCGAAACAGATAGCGAACTTAACTCTATAAAGTACATCTCAGGCTATCTAATTTAAAATTGTCATTGGACTGCGCCGGCAAAGGAAATGCCACATTGACGTATATTGGTATGGTATCAGCAGGTAGACTGAAGACGCCATCAACGGAATTCGTGGGCGAAATAAAAAGGCCTGAAGCTTTATTTAACAAGTTCAATGGCAACAATATATGATCAAAACCATTTTTGCTGGCCGAAATGTTAAGAAGTGCTGAATACATTGAAGTAGATGCAAGAACAAAAGAAGTTGTTTCTAAAATGCGAATAAAATTTCGTCTAGGAAATTTAAACAAAAAACTAAAATTGCAAAAACAAAAGCAAAGGCTGATTGATAAAAAAAAACAATTCTTAAAATATTAATATAGTACATTGATTTATTTCTTGTACAATTTTATTTTCTTATTAATTAAAATATTATAGTTTGTTTTGAATTATTTCATTTTATTTGTTAGCGCGAATCTTAAGTTAAAACAAAAAAAACGAAGCGTGCCTAGCATTTGCCTCTCAGAGCAACTGTCATCTGTCTCAGAGAGCCGAGAGAGCGAGTTGAAAAAATTAAAACCCCTCCACACAACGGAATACGTCACCTTATAGTAAATTCACCTTGTTCCGTACGGGGCTTTACCTGTTAAAAGGGGGTTTCACGGCTCCCGAAATGGCCGCGAATCGAAAAACTCCATATAACAAAAACTGCTGCGTAATTTGACGTGTGGCCGTTTCATATTCGGTTTCCACTCATCGGGAAAAAAGCATACGTTTACCACGACGTTATGTTAAAAATATAATGTAGCTTTAAGTGCTGTTAACGCCTCTTTTTTGTGCAAACGCAACGAAAATTGGGCAAGAGTAACAACAACAACATCAAATTGCGAATGAGCGGAGCTAAAAAAGATTGCGGCAGAATACGTCGCCAAATAGCATTTTCTAGCTCGTTTCACAGAAGAGTCACACAGAAAAAGTCGGATGAGGCAATTGCCGACGTTCAATTGGTGGAGCTGATTGTAAAATGGAATCTATTACAATAGCACACAAAGTATTTTATGTTTTTCGTGCGAATGTCACGTCACGTCTGATTGGAAATGTCCATATACGGGGGTGCCACAGAAATCTCTAGAGATTTTGCCGACGGTTGGTTTGTAAATCTCTCGAAAAATGTTTTGGTGCCACAGAACTTCTAGAGATTTCATTTTCTAATTAGAAAATCTAGTTGGAACACCAGATGTTCCAATTGATGTTCCATCTCTAAAAACAGGGCTGAATCTCTCGCAAAAAAATTTCCCTTATTTTAGATGTGGGTTGAGTTAATGATTAACTGAAATTTTTTGACTGTGTTATATGTTTTATGATGCATTTTTAAATAATAATTCAATTTTAAGTCGCATTCTCCACCAATATAATGCAAAATTTAAAAATTTGTTAGCGCCAAACATGAGGTATTAGTTTCCATCCCTTAATCCGCTAGCTGTCCTGTAGAGGGCGCCACTTTGACAAAGGGCGCTAGTGAGAAAAGAGCTTTGAAAAATTTCCTAGCAAAACATTAGAGGTTTGAAACCAACCAAAAGAAATTTCTATGGCACCTAAGAATTGGAATTCGGTTGGAATTTGGTTGGAATTTGGTTGGAAGAGGTTTCTGTGGCACCCTCTGGAGATGCTTGCTTCTGGCTGTAACGTACATCTGCACAAACTCATTAGACTCATTAACATAGTACTTTCCATATATTTTTGGAGTTCGAAATAATTTAAAATAAGTCAGCGCCGGCTATTTTTAATTGTTTACAAAAGGGTCTAGGCCGATAAGGGAAGGGGTGCGGCCTAAAGTCTGGGATTTCCAAATTTCCTTTATAGTTGGATAGGTTACTTCAAAACAAACTGATCTGGCCCAATGTTGGGTCATTTTGATGCCATATCTTTAAGATATCATCAAAAATCCTTTTTTGGAAGCCTTCTTTTAAATAGAAATATCTCTGGTACTAGAGTAGCTAGAGACATGAAATAAATTGCTAGTGATAGATAATAGATCAAAGTTTTCGAAAATTTCATTTATACGAAAATCGAAGTGGAATTGAGAATAGACCTGATTAATGCTGTTTGAATTTGTATCTTTGGGAGCTCAAATATGCCCGGCTACTAGATGAGATGACAAAAGTTGAGCGATTTGAAACCGCCTGCGCAAAGCCAAATGATTTGATGCGTTCGGTTTCCCTGTCACATAATCTAGTAGGCGGTCTGATTCTTGACACTTTGCAAATAAAGTAGTTTAAGTTTAGTTCGAAGTGCAATCGTTTATACGAAAATCTCTAAAGATTTCTAGAACGCCCCTGATATAATTGGATTTGTAGAATTTTTCTTTAAGATCTTGAAAGGATGAGCACAAAGTCTCATCCGTATCAATAAGTGGCCTTATTGAACCAAAGAGGTGAGCACATATCTCTTTGATCTCTGTTAACTCCGTATTCTCTTTGTTGGGGAACTGATAGTTCCAATCGCTTGTGTCATTTGTATATGACGATAATTTGAAATGAGGTTTCTGGGGAACTTTTCCCTCTTGTTTTCCTCTCTACAACTTTGCTGTAGCGGAATTTGTAAAGAGTGCTATTCACAATGTGATCATTGCTAACAGTTTTTGGTCTGTTTGATTTTAAGCTGGGAAAAGGTGAAATAAATTTTTTTTTAATAAATGTATATTGGATTTGGTGCATTTGGGTGTTAGCTTTTACCGGGAATTATAAAAATCGGTTAAATAGTTCTCAAGAAATTTGGGTCAAGGTGCGACAAGACATGGTAAAAAAAAACTCCATAATTTCCAAGTAAAATTTTTTTTCAAATTTTTTTTTTTAACTTGTTTTTAAGATTTTTAACTTAAAATAAAAAAACATGGAATTTTTTCAAATCACAAGGGTCGTTAAAAAAATTATTCATATAAAAGAGTCGGGAAAAAGTATTGTTTTTAATTATTTCTGTAAAACCTTTTTTCGGATCTGCTTGAAAGTTTCACAGGATGTTCATAAGACCCTAATAGAACGTTTAAGCAATTAAAAAAAAATTTTCTGAAGGTATGGTATACAATACCCTTAACTGATAAGCTTTTGAGTATGTTGATCAGTTTAGTGATTTGATTTAAAAAATTTAAGCGACGCAGGCGAAAATTTGATACAACAAAATCGCGCGATTTTTTTGTATCAAATTCTCATTATTTTTTAATATAGATAGTTTCTTTTATTAAAAAACCAAAAATACATTTCTTTTGTAATGGCGGTCCAAATTCATTTGAAAAGTGCATTAAGGCCTCGCGGTCTAATTTAAATTTGTGAATGCGGTCTAAATTCATTTTGCAAAATGAACGCGGTCTTATTTCATTTTGAGATGGCGGTCTAAATTCATTTTGCAGAATGAAATTAGACCGCGCGGCCTAATTTCATTTTATTATGGCGGTCTAAACTCATTTTGAAAAATGAACGGTCACGCGGTCTAATTTCCATCAGATTCCAGCAAATTCCAAAAACACTGAGGCTTTGAGTGTTCTGTGCATCCCGAAATTGTATTGTTTTAGAAAAGTTGTGGACAATATCCATAACTTAATGACCTAGAGCCTGCCTAAAAAAGCTCTACGATTTTAAATCAAAAAGGTCACTGAAACAATCACTTTGTGTTTAAAACATGTTATAAAATTTTTTTTGACCCAAATTGTTAAAACGTGCTTGATTACGACGTGCAAGGTTTCCACACATGTTCTGAATTGGATTCATGTCTGGAGAACGCGCTGGCCATACTAATAGCTGGATATTCTTCTCAGTGAACCACCCACGAATGGCCCTTAAAACGAGAATGGAAAATATGTGTGTTGGGACCATAAGTCTCAACAAAGTTCCTGGACACAGAGATCCTTCCAGTCCGCAACCACAACCGACTCCTCACTCAACAGTTCCTCAAACAACTCATGGGAAATGGCTTGGTAACAGCAAGAACATCCGCTGAGGCCAAAAAGAAGGCACATACCGACATGGTCACATCCACCATAGAAACCTACCAATATAATGTTGTCCTAGGAGGCGGGCCGCCGCCTATCGATCCAGATGAGAAGACCCTTCCTCGACGCACCAGAGCGACACTTGCGCAACTCCGATCCGGGAAAAGCAGGCACCTCAACAACTATCTTGCCCCCATAAACCCAGAGATTGCTGACGAATGTCCCAAATGTGGTCAAAGCCCCCACGACACCAAACACCTCTTCGAGTGCCCCCTGAACCAAACTGATATCACGCCCCTAGACTTATGGTCCCGTCCAGTAGAGGTTGCTTCCTTCCTCGAACTGGACAGGGAATTGTTTCTATGTCAAAGAAACCTTTTACTCTCTCATTCCTCTTTTTCTTTCTTTCAACGCGTACATACAAAACTTCCCCAGCCGTTACAACAACAACAACAAAGTTCCTGGGAATGAAGGCATTTATATTCATGTTCTTAACGCTAACATTTTTAACTGCCTCATTGGCATAAGCTCCGTTTTTAAAGTAGATTCTATACGGAGACATTCCCAGAGCAACTGAGACCCTTCATCTTAAAAAGGCCATTTTTATGTTTATATTTTGCATGTTCTCAACCTTGCTGGTATCAAACAGCACACTGGCTTCACCAATATGATTGGCGTCATAGAAAAACTCTGGCTTTTTGATATTGTTTGTGGGCACCTCATTCTCCGTATTAGAATTAACACCAGTATTCTGCTCATTTTTTTCTGCAACTGCGTTACTTTCAATTCTCTTTGCTTTGCTGCTGAAAGCTGCAGGGTTTTCCGATGTGGATACCACTGGCAGTGATATTGCTCGACAGTGTAACCTTGTCAGGACGACTACTTTTGGCAAGACCTGGTTTTTTGTTTGATTTATGAATGCTCTTAGCAATTTTGCTGACATCAAATTTTTCACGATTTCTTTCAATACCTCCACTTTGATTTCCCTTATGTCTTCCAATTCCAACTCCATATCTGAAAGAACAGTTTCATTCTCTTTATCTTTCTCTAGACACTGCCTCTAGTGGCCAGACGCCGCTGCGTCCGCCATCTTGGATGCTGGTCTGATCACCTTTACAAATGTTCAAGACTTACCTTGATTCCTTGGAAAAAACGGAACAATCCAAATCAAAAACTGATAACCAAGTTAACACGAAAAGAAGAGATGCAGTTTAAACTACTTATTTAGATTATAAGATTAATAGCGCGATCAAACTACAACCAGTCCGCTTGGGAGTGCAATCGAAAGTGATGTTTAAAAATTCGCGCGGTGGTTATTCTGATAGCTATCGCTTTAAATATATATCGATATTTCGATAGGCCCCTGCTTATATTATTTATCGACTAACATCGACCGATTTCCGATAGCTTACTCAACAGCTGACATTGTTTTGGATTACGACAGTCAAACAAAATTGTTAAAATGGCTTTCCTATTAAGACAACTGGCCAAGCCAGGGTAAGTACGGGCAATATTTCATTTAAAATCCAGCTAATTTAAGGATATGTCTCCACTATTGCAGTGTCGTACACAAATCAGCCGCAACTTGGCGTTATTTGGCCGCTAGTGTCAATCCCAATCCCGGTCTGCAGATTCAAGTCAGCGAGAGCTGCCTGAAACGTTTGCGTGAAATCTGCACAGATGGCTCATTTTTGCGTGTCACTGTCGAAGGTGGCGGCTGTTCGGGATTTCAATATAAATTCGATTTGGATACCAAACGTAATGAGGACGATTTGGAATTTGGGGACCAACAGGCGAAGGTGGTAATTGACGCCGTCTCGCTGGAATATTGCAATGGGGCAACCGTGGACTATCATAGCGAATTGATACGAGCTGGTTTTCGCATGATGGCCAATCCTTTGGCCGAACAGGGCTGCTCTTGTGGCTCATCCTTCTCAGTTAAATTGTAAACTTTAGCGGAATTTATTTAATATAATATATATAGATCTGTTCTTCTGTTATATGTACAAAAACAATGTTCAAGTGTGTGGGAATTTATTTACAGGCAGCCAACTGATCACTGAGACTGATGACCTGTTCGGTTAAAACGCTAATTTGCTCCTCGTAGTTAATACGCGTGGTGGTCTGGAAAAATTACAAAAAGTTAGCTATATTTTAAAGTAATCTGCTGCTTCAACTTACCAGTTCCTCCTCCAGCATTTGCAAGGCTCCGCCCAAACTCGCCAGCTGCTCATCCTTGGCCTTCAGTTCTTGCGTGGCATTCTCTAGGCAATTCTGCAAATGCATTGCTTCCAACTCAAAGGAACGCTGGCGGGACTCCGATTGCACTTTAAGTCGCAAGAGTTCTTCAAATTTCTTACTAAAAATACTATAAATCAAATGCTCTTTGGAGGGCGGTTCCGCAGGCTCTTGCAATGAATCCCGTGCACGTGACTGGCTGCCACTCTCCATTGTCATGGGTTTAACTGTAACGCCTGCAGCGGCGGTGCTACAACTGCAAATGATGCTGAGATCCTTATTCGAGTTGAGGTTCTGATGCAGTTTGGCCACCTCGAATTGGGCACGCCAATGGGCCACCTCTTTCTCCAGCAAGGCAATACGATCCTCGGCTGTCAGCTGGCCGGTTGAGTTGAGGAGGGGCTGATGTTGAAGATAATGTTGAGGTGTGCTATCGCTACCGGTGGCACTCAGAGCATCCTCGCTGCCCAGCTAAGAGAATAGATAGAGAGAGAAATGTTGATTAAAGAGAGTTGCAAGCTGAATGGAGTCAAAGGAAATTGTCTCATCTTGACAGACAGAAGTCTAGCTCTTTTTTAAACTATGCTTCAGATTGACCGAATTCTTCTTTTCCCCAATCCTACCACCCACCATGCTGGCTGCATCCACTTGTCTGGTTTCAAGTTCACTGATCCTATGCTGCAGCTGTTCCACTTCTTTGCGCAAACGTTTCTCCAGCTCATTTTGATCGCCTATGCGTTTCTCCAGCTTCTGTTCCAGTGTGGCTATGCGTTCCGTATGCAGCAACAAGTCACGTTCCTTGTCGTCAATCTGAGGGATATAAATTAAATTAGGCAAGTATTCCTTTTCCCTGTGGCTCTTACTAACCAATGAAGTCAGCTGTGCATTTTCCATTATTTTCTTTTGCAGCTCTTCGAAGATAAGCGGCTCTGGGGCCGTTGGCTCACCGGCAGTTTCATTAACTGGTCCTCGTCTCGAGACTGAATCTTTGTCTTTTTTCTGCTTACGCTGTTCCTGCACGGACAGCTCCTGCTGCAGTTGCGACACACGAGATTCTAGCTGCTTGTTCCGAAAACCCAGGGAATCCACTTCCTGTTCGGTGCGTCGCAATGAGGTGGCATACTGCTGTAGTTGCTCTCGTAGGCTACCCTCCTTGGCCTGCTCCTCGAGCACAGCCTTTTTTAGAACTGTGGCCTGGGCACGCAGCTGCGGGCGGAAGTGTAGTGGAAAGTTAAATGGGGCGTAAACTGTTGCTGGGACGGCGGTAGCGAGTCTGCATGCATGTACATACCTTGGAGTATTCGGTGGCCAACTTATGATACTTGGCCTCGGGCACGGTGCCCTCCATAACCATTTTCTCTGCCATGTAGGCAGTTGGCTTTATGGCTAAATGCAGATATTGGAGGCTTTAATAATTAGTTCAAAAGGAAACAAAAGAGAAAGAGAGATTCCAAATAAATACAAGAACAACTATCGTTAAAGAAAACTATCGTTAACGATGGGTAAGACTATCGGTAAAAGTATCGATTGGCAGAAAGTGCGCTCAGAATTTGAAATTTGAGCTTATAAATTTTAAAGGCCTTGTGTCGACCCTATAAACCACTGGCCTGCGACTCTTATTTTTAAATTTACATTCAAAGCAGGAAATTCAAACAGATAAGAATTTTGTTTTCGGTAAAGGCATTTATATTGGCCTAAAGCCCCGAATACACCATACAAATTTTTGCGCAAAATGCTAACGTGTGTTAGTGAAATACAGTTGCCCATATTCGACGGACCCATTTTTTTTTTTTAAATCAAAGAAAAAAATAAAAAATTTGGCGGTTGGCAATCTTAATCATTTAATTTGTTCCAAGTAGATTTGTTTACATCAATTTTTGAATATGATATCTCTCAAATGGCCGCCTCTGGCGTTGATGGCGTATTGTGCCCTTTTTGCAGCATTTTCCATCGATTTCGCCAACATTTCGGCCGGAATAGCGGCTATTTCTTCACGAATGTTGTCCTTGAGCTCTTCTACGGTCCTTGGCCTAAACCTTTAACCTTTGACTTCAAATATCCCCACAAGAAGAAGTCAGGCGGCGTCAAATCGGGCGAACGCGGTGGCCAGTCCAAATCACCACTTTTCGACATCAAACGGCCCGGAAACAATTTCTTCAGAAAATCGATTGTTATGCGACTTGTGTGCGGTGGAGCGCCGTCTTGTTGAAACCAGAACTGCCTCATACGCTTTCGACGAATAATTGGCATCACAAAATTGGTCATCATGTCGCGATAACGCTCCTGGTTGATGGTAACAGCATGGCCATTTTCATTTTGGAAGAAAAACGGCCCAATGACCGTTTTCGCACTAACGCCGCACCAAACTGTGACTTTTTCGTCATGAAGAGGCACTTCTTGAATCTCCTGAGGATTTTCTTATTTACGGTCCCATTTCACACATTTCGGTCACATTTTTTAATTTTTTAAAAGCACGTTGAGTTTTCACAATTGACTTGTTCTGTTGAATGTAAATTTTAACTATTTCAGAGCGCTCACGTGGCGTGTATTGTTCCATGGTAAAAATCTGCTTGGACTGACGCTTCAAACGCGGTATGTCATTAAGCGATCTGACATCTCTGTCAAAAGTTATGGCGTTGCCAGATGGGTCCGTCGAATATGGACAACCCTGTATACTGTACCCACATCGAGTTTGTTCTTCTAACCGCGAAAAACTGTCAGAGCTACAATTTTTAAGCTTTAGCCTAGTGACTTAATATATATTCAGTTAGGCCCAATATCTGTCTGTTCTGTATACCACTATAAGATCCGAGCAAAAACACCGAAGATATGCAAGTGCGCCTCCCCATTTATTCAAATAAATTTTAAAATAAAAGGAATTCAAAGCTATAGGAACCACATTACTTGGAACAGGGTATTTTGCTGTCGGGGCACTCGACCGCAACACTCTTACTTGTTTTTTTTTGGAGCGCTGGAAATGAAATTGAATAGGGTTGTCAATATAGCTGCGCTATGACGTAAAACAATTCTCCACTTCTTAAAAACCCTCGATTTGATCTTTAATAAATTGAAAATAACTAGCTCTGTTTATTTTTTAATCTACAACGCAAAAGTGGATCGAAAAATAGCAAAAAGAATAAAAAAGAAAAATAATTCAAAGGTAAGCAATCGATTTGTGGCTGTTGACAACCCTGATTTCCTAATTCAACACAACTGTTATATTGCTGAGTTCCCAAAAATATAAGTAAATTTTATGATAAAATGTTATTTTTTATTATTAATGATACCTTACCTTCAGAGGAATCTTTCGCTGCTTTATGTGGGTTATACAAAATGATCAATGGAGTAGAGGGAGCGCAGTCGTTTGGGACTCCTCTGAATACAGATGAAAGCAAGGAAAATGCGGCAACTGATGACCCAGTACCTTAAACCTCAAAACGCGCTCATCATACCGTTGAATATGACGAAATTTCTCAACTTCGGGATTAAAGGATGATTAGACTCCGGTCCAATCCGGCTCAGAAGCATTGAAAAGGTCCGCTTATCAACTCTATAGGATTGAATAAATCTACAAATTATGTGGCTAATGATATAAGGGGTTAAATAGATTTAAAAATGCAGCTCTTTCTTACTGATGTTCACAAAGATCCATTATGCACGTAGAAGCTCGCAGTTACCAGTTTTTTCAAAAAGCATATATTTTTTGCCTCCGATCATGCTTGTAAGATGCCATCATAAATAAAATCGACATTTTAAACACCTTTTTTAAGTCTGAATCAACTTCCTTGTTTTTTTGATTTGCTGCACCAGCTGAATGAGGTGAAAAAGACGTCAAAGGAAACACTTGGGAAATGAAACATTCGCATTGCAAATCGAATGCAAATCGTTCGAATACCAGAACAGCTATAATAAATTCGTTCGATTGTGTTTTTATTTGAAATCGAAGATATATGTGAAATCAGGGACAGGCCTGATTAATTTTTTTTTAACGATTTATTTAAAATGATGTTGTAAAACTTATTATAATTAACAAAATTTAATAAGAAACTAATTTTTAATTACTAAAAAATATTTATTTTTATTTAAATTTAGTCCTAACTGGGGAACGGTTAATTTTCCTTTAAAATGTTGTCAATATAGGTATTCATATCGTTTCTACTTAATAGACTTAACATTTCTGGTGAATATTCGTTGGTTAATTCCTCAAGTAATCTGATTTGTCTGAGAGATGAGATAGGGGATCAGAGGATGCCGACAGCATGTGGAAAGGTCGAGATATTTTGCACGTGTTCGCATATCTATATCTTTTGAAGTTTTTGTTTTTACATTACTGTGCTTCTTCTGACAATTCTCCCATCGATAATAGTTGTCGTTGTATTAGCTGCTCACCATGATTCAATATTTTATGAACAGTAGGAGTTACTTTTTTCTCCGGATACTTTGCACGTAAAAGAGCCCTTGTATCCTTGGAAAATTTTCCATATTTGCCAGCATCAACATTTTCGCCACAGCTTAAGATATTGAGAATGATCTTAAACCTTTTTATGACATCCAGATGAATTCCTGTTATCTGAGCAGTTGCCTCATCGTTGTTGAAGAACCTCCGAGCTGTGTTTCCATCATTCGTGTATCCATAGCTCTGCTTAGGGCAGTCGACCTTTAGACCGAGCTCCGCCAAGAACTTCTGTTGTATATCCCGTTTTCTTATACTTTCCATTGCTTTTATCTTGGCACTGTCATCAGAGTCGGCTCCTTGTCGTGATCTTCTCCATACATCTAATCCTCGCATGCAATGGAGAAATGCCGTATTCACAATTATTCTCGTCCGTTTCCGATGTCTCGAACTCCTGAAAGTCTTTTTGCTTCAACATTAAATGCAAAACGAGTTTGCATATAGATTATCAGATCTTTAATATGTTCAAGTCGCTCATACAAGACGCAGCTCTGCGCAAGACCACATAAATATATTTTTATTAAGGAATATGTATTTAAAAAAAATTTTCACTTTAGAAGCGTGGGTGAGCGTGAATGTACTTTTCGCAGTCCATCAAAGTGGGAAAATAAGGTACAAAAGTAGTACTTCAGTAAAACGCCAATTACTCAAATAATTAAAAGTATAAATTTTCTTATTCATTTTTCTACAGAATTGATGCATCTTTAAAAAGCAAAAAACCAAATTGCAATCAAAATTTCCGTTTGCTTTTTATACGTTCCCAAACGTAACATTTGAAATAAAAAAAATACAAAGGAATTTATCAGTTTGATGAATTGTTCAACTTTGAACCACTGTAAAATCCAAAATAATTGACCAAATTCAACAAACTAAACATTTTCGGGCCATCTGGGCTAAATTAAAGCGGTCAAAAAAATAGACCATCAATTTTTGATTTTTGCAACGCTAAATTCGCCAAACCGGCCACTGTGCGGCACTTTATTTTCGCACACTAAAAAAAAAATCTCACTTTTAACTTCGCTCTTCTTGACCACCGCTGCATTAAAGCCCTCAACATGAGGCACAGCAAAGCCCCAATCAAAGCGCCAGTTCTATTAAACCAACTCCAACAGTTCCCAGCATCTGCAAAATTACACTGAAGTCTTTAACCGATTAGCTCCTGTCAAGAAACCCTTGCAACAACCCTGTACATTGTCCACATAGAACTGTCACAGCCAATACGGACGAAACCGATGCAGTCGTCACGGTTGCCATCGTCTCCACCATATACTTTAGGATCGATGTCGCGTCGTGTCCTTTTATGACTGCCGACTACACATAACACAGGCACACACTATACGCATATACAGTTCCTCTCTATCGTGCCGTTTTTCATCTTGTAATTTTTAATATATCGGTGGTGCCACAGAAATCACTAGCGATTTTCGTATAAACGACCAAAAAGCACGTCTACTAGAGCAGATGGTGAATTTGAGCGATTTGGAATCAACTACGCAAATCTACATTGGTTTGTACAGTCGGTTTCAATGCGCTTTATTTTCGCCATCTGATCTAGTAGGCGTGCTTTTTGGTGCCTTTTCACATATAAATTCGAGCAGTTTTAATATAAAACACTAGCGTTTATACGAAAATCGCTAGTGATTTCTGTGGCACACCCGACAAGTACCAAATAGAATAGAAGGTGTAGGGAGATTGGTAAAAAAAATTTGAAAACCTTTTGCACTTTGTTTGTGATGTAGTAATTTAGATTGCCATAACGACATTTAAAAATTCGGATAAATACAAGGTGTAAATTGAACGGTCAAAAATAACTCGAAATTTCATATATGAAGTCGGTTAAGTGGACAGGTACATAGAAGTTGCAGACCAAATGATAAAAAAAATCGCTAAATTTTCCAAATCCTTTAAAGAGTTCAAGCAATGACTTAAAGACGGATAATTAATGCCTTGAGACGATTGTGATAAAATTACCAGATTTCTAAATTTTTATCGATGTTTACTCAGGTTTTTCCGACTTTTAAAAGTAAAAAATCGCACTTAACTACACAACTTTTTTTTTATTTACTTTGTCCATGAATATAGAAAAGAGCACGTGATTTATTAAAATGGAAAAAGGGGAATGACCGATTTTAGCTATATTTATTATCCTTAAGACATTGTAAGTCTTTTTTTGCTGTTTATTTACTTAAAAAAGCTGCAAATGAAAAAGCCAGAATAAAAAAGTTTTAACAATAATTGTTAGCTAAAACATAATTTTGTTATCGTGATTCGGAAAAACTAAATTTCCTTAAAATTTCTGTATATACATTTTTCTACTAAAGAAAATATTGTTTTGAAATTGTTGGCCTATTAACGATGATTGATTTCATAACTGGTGGCATATATCGGTTTACA